>CM042010.1:27754331-27816831 GCA_023525715.1 Cichorium intybus | reverse complement strand
TGAGCACACCACCTGACTCGGTCTGAAACTTTAATTTCTACAATTTTGATTTCAGATCATGCATGCGAGCCTCTATGCCAACCAGGTTATCATCCACCTTTGAATTTAGTGGATGTGACTTCTGTGAAATTTCATTGACGATAGTTGTGATAAACTCTGCTTCATCCCTACACATTGAATATACAAGGATAATTAACACATGCATACTGTTAGTGTATCCCACATTGGTGCGACACGGTCCTATAAGTTTGTATATATGTTGGAGTCTCTCCTCTCTCCACAAGGGCTCTTTTGGAGAGACAATCTTGGGCTCCACGTATATTTACATGGTATCAGAGCCGGTGTCCCGCACGCTGGTAACCTCATCGAGCCTACGTCTCTGAGGGGGAGTGTTAGTGTATCCCACATTGGTGCGACACGGTCCTATAAGTTTGTATATATGTTGGAGTCTCCCCTCTCTCCACAAGGGCTCTTTTGGAGAGACACTCTTGGGCTCCACATATATTTACATGATATCAGAGCTGGTGTCCCGCACCCCTGTACCCTCATCGAGCCTACGTCTCTGAGAGGGAGTGTTAGTGTATCCTATATTGGTGCGACACGGTCCTATAAGTTTGTATATATGTTGGAGTCTCCCCTCTCTCCACAAGGGCTCTTTTGGAGAAACACTCTTGGGCTTCACATATATCTACACATACATTCACAAAAGGCGATTTGTTTCATGCTCCATGAAATAAAGCAAAAGATTCCTAATTACCATTTTATTCACAAGTAGTTTGTAACAATTATCTTGGAAAAACATTGAATAACTTTAAACAGAAAAAAGTATACCAGATAAAAGTATAATAGGGAAAACATTATGTAACATCCTCTATCTAGGGTAAATAATTTAATGAATAAAAGTAATAAATTTAATAATTATAACAATTATCTCATAGTAAATTTAATTAAAATGTGAAGTTTGAAGAAGTAACTAGTCTAAAATGACTTAACAAGGGTATAAATGGAAATTTACCATATGGGGTTCTTGAAGAAGGACTTGATTTGTAATAAGTATTTTAGAAGTGATGGGGAAAGACTTTTAGTGCAAATATGTCATAACTTAAGTTCTAGAGGGACTGGTCTTGAAAATAAGCAAGCTGGAAGTTTAAGTTAGGGGAAAAACCCCATTCTCTCTTATAGTTCACGTTTTTGAGAGGAGAGCAAGGGAGGGAAGGCGATTTTCAGGAGTTTCAAGTGGAAGAGCTTGATTCTAGCAAGATCTAAGTGGGTTACATCAATCTATTGAAGATTTAAGGTAAGAAATCTCATCTCCATGTTGGAAACCCACCATTTTGGGAAGATCAAGTTTAAATTCGGGTTTCATAGTTGGGGGAGATGAATTCTATGATCCCAAAGGTGTAGTTTATGATTTCTATTGATTATCTCCTTATAATTTGATGGTTTCATGCTTGGAGAACCATTTGGATGCTTGTGGATATCTATAAACCCTAAATTTTGGGGAAAAACCCATCAATGGGTGAAACCTTAATCATTGGATTAACTTGCATCTTAAATGTGTTCTATGAAGAGCTTAAGTGAGTTCCTACGATTTCAATCCAATGAAAGAAGGAACCTCTTGAATTATGGGTCAATTGTTTGGTTGGAATTGGATATTCCTTGATCCAAGCTTATGAATTAAATTGGATTTGAACATGGATTTGATTCAATGAAGATTTTATTGGATGATTTGATTGAGTCAAATGATGTGTAATTGAAGTAGAAATAATACCCTTTGATATCTAGAAGTTTGGGGTTGTATTAGACTTGGATGTGGACCAAAATGAAGGAAAAAATGACCAAAAATCGGAAGTTTCAGTGCTCGGAACACGGTCCGGGTTGGGGGAAACACGGCCCATGTCAGGATTTCCTAAAAACCCTCTGTTAACAAACACGGACCGGGTTGTGTAGAACACGGCCCGTGTCAGCCTGGTCAGTCCTGAAACATTGGATTTTGAGCTTTAAGGGTTGGGCTGTTGGTTCTAATGTTCAAGTATACTCTTAGGATATGTTTAACTAATATTTTACATCTATTTAGTGAAGTTAAATAGTCTTAGAGTTTTTAGCAATGTTGAATATTATATCTTGTAGGGGAAGATTGATTGAGGTTGAAGTAAAAGAGTAACATCTTCTTGGAACTTAAGGAAGGTGAGTTACCGGGAGTACACATCCCTCTTTTAACTTTTGAGTGTGTTTTATTTCTTGTCCATGCATACCCTTATGTGCTAAATGTTGCATAAATTTTATATGTGCATGGCATCAAAAGAATTATTTTCAAGGATGTTTTACAAGGGAAATATTTATGTGATTTTTAAAAGATGTTTGACCATTCCTTCATGCATTGCATATAGGAGGGGTGGACCGTGTAAACCTTATAACAAAGATGAGACGATTGTCCCGGATTTAGGGAAATCACGGGTTAAAACCCAAACGAGTTGTTGTCCCGGATTTAGGGAAACCGTTCCTGACAATAGGGAACCGCATGAGGGACTTGCTAACCCTCATGGGACTAGTGTGGTGGCCACTAGTTCTAGTTTAGCTTATACGGGGATCGGATAACATGCTTCGTGCTTGTTGTCTGTGAACTTAGATAGGTGCCACTGTGGTGAGTTGGACTTCCAAGAGATTGACATGGGGTGGGATAGTTGCATCATGCATCATGCTGCATTTCATACTATCTATTTGAGTAAATTTTTTAAACTATTCAAATTAGTTTATGTGAGTATAAAATTCATATATTTTTGGAGGATGTCTCGAGTGTTAGGGTTAACCTTTCACTCTCAAAGAGATAGCCTCGGGTAACTCACTAGGCATTTCAATTGCCTAACCGTTTTGATGTGTACTCAGGTTTTGAATAAGAGCTCGTGAGGAAGCAATGACTTTTAGAAGAACACGAGTTGTGTGGCCATTTAGACCGTGTTTTGTACTTGAATTATGATACCACCTCGCTACATGTTTTAAACTACCTTTTTGGAATGTTTTGGGACCGTATTTTCCGCAACAATGAGATTTCTTTGGAATTAATGATATCTTTATTTCTAAATAATGTTTTAATTATAAATCCCTGGCGAGGAGTGTCACACATTAAATACAGAATTTGAGTTACAAGTCAATGAAGTCTATCATAATTTATTTGAGCTTATCCATAATCCTAGATCACAAAAACTCTTAGTGATCCTACTTATCTCTGGTTTCTGTCACATGGATGTGGGATATCTTTTAACTTACCAAATGAATCACATGATCTAGTCAAAGACTGTGCCTATCAACATCATTAAAAAAGACTCTTCTTATTAACATCGTCAAGAACAATTAATGTGTATAAAAACCTTGTAAGGAACCTACAAATATAAAGATCCTGCAGACCACACGTGACACATCTTAAGCTAAAGAAGTGCAAAACCTGAGAAGAAATTACCTGTTGAGATTGTTCTTGAACACGCGTCCAAAAATGTTACTTGTGTCCACAAGTGCTTTTCTCCAAGAATCAACCTTGCTATTGTTCTCCAACTCATATTTTGCAAATGCTTCTCCGTATTGTGTTTTTTATTTCTAAGTTCGGTCGGATCCACATCATAAAATATGGGCTTAACAATTTGCCCTCTCGTTTCCCTGCATTTCATAATATGTGCAAGTTCATCCAAGCACCACGATGAATCTGCATAGTTTTCAGAAAAAACGATTATAGCAATTTGAGATTCTTCTATTGCCTTCATAAGGGATGGGCGGATCGGTTCGCCCCACGAAAGTGTTCTGTCGTCCTTGTAAGTGCGGATTCCCATTTGTTCAAGAGCTGAGTAGAGATGACCCACAAAGTTATTGCGAGTATCTCCTCCTCTAAAGCTAAGAAAAACATGGTACTTCCAAGACCTAGAAGAAAAGGTTGGAGCGGAAAGAGAAGATGACGACGACAATGCCATCGATATGTAATATGTTAATTTGTTAAGATACAATGTATGTGGTTTGCACCTCGACGAAGTGAGCTATATACGGAGAGATGTGAGTTTCCAAGAAATTTTCAATTTACTTAAACCTCCATAAATTTCTTATGAAGCGTTGAGGTAGAATTAATATATGTGGTTTCAGAACCTCCACGAATCGTACACCGAGAGATTTGAGTTTCCTAGAAATTTCAAACTAAAAAATGTTGAATAAATATCACTTGCTTATTTTCAACATCACTGGAGCTGTTTTCACATTGATGATGTCGTATCATAATCAATGATTTTGAAGGGCGGGTTGAGATAATCAGCGATGGGGTACACGTTACTAGCAGTCTAGCACTTCACAATCCACGTCATCTGCCATGTGTACAAAACTGATAACGTGGAATTTTCTAAAATGCTGATAATTATAAGTTAATTACTATTATTATCATCAATTAAAAGGTTAAATACTTAATTATGCAAGAACTTCTCACCTTTTATCACGATTTATGTAAACTGTGTTGGTTTCCACGTGAAATATGTAGCAAAGTTTCAAATGAGGACCAAAACATGCGACACTACCTTCTAACAAGTTGTGTTTTATCTTTTTGTCACGAAGATGCTCACGTGGAGATATCAGACACGCCTCTCTCTCAAAATAATGTGTTTTTGTGCAAGTGGAAAGAAAATCCATTAGACTTGTACCTCATGCATAGCAGCTTGTACCCCCTTGCATTTCTTTGACTTTGTGGTGGTGTGAGGGGTCATGAAATCGTCTCTTAATGTCAACCCACCATTATTATTCAGAGAGTATATTACAGTTTTGGTATTTTTTCAAATTTCACATTAATTGCACTTTTGGTTCCTTTGCCAACTAAAAAGACTAAAATACCATTTTTATTTTTTTTTACTTTTCTTTTAATTTATTAATTATTAAGCTAATTAAAAAAAAAAAAAGAAACAAAATCTCTCATTCTCTCTCTCTCTCATTCTCTCATCGATGAACAATCTGGGCAAAAGATTTTGAACCACAGAAGAACTCATAACAATAGCTGTAGCAGAAAAGTTTCTGGTATAATCCCACGTCTCAACTGATTTGCAGCATTGCTTTTCCTCCTTGAAACCAATATCTGTCCTATTTTCAAAGAAAAATAGACCTCACACGCATTATGTGATCTACCTTCTCCATGCCAGCTTCTGAAACGTTGCACAATTACACACACCTCCATCTATATATTTCCGAAAATCAAGTATTGGGCCTCCAACAAAGTAATGGATCATGGCAAGGTCTGTGTAACCGGTGCATCCTGTTTCCTAGCTTCGTGGCTCGTCAAGCGACTCCTCTTATCTGGTTATCATGTCGTTGGCATTGTTAGAGACCCTGGTATGTGTCATCGTCTCCAATTTATGCATCTAAAACTTATTGCTAACCCTATTTTTCTATTAATTTTACAGCAAACAAAGCAAAACTAGCTCACATGTGGAACCTGGACGGAGCAAAGGAGAGGCTCCGTCTAGTGAAAGCCAAACTAACAGAAGAGGGAAGCTTCGATGATGCGATCATGGGGTGTGCAGGCGTTTTCCACACAACTTCCCCTGTTCTCGGTCAAATTGCAAACCCTATGGTATGTTATGTGCTTTTAATTTTGAATTTTTGATAACGATAGATTTTTTTCTTAAATGCGAACGTTTTGCATTTGATGCTGATTATGACGACGGCTTTTTTTCCTTCAATTTGATCGTTTTTTCGGGAGGAGATTTTAAAGCCGGCTGTTGATGGAACATTGAACGTCTTACGTTCATGTAAGAAGAATCCGTCATTGAGACGAGTGGTTTTCACCTCTTCGTCTTCCACACTCAGAGTAATAGCCGAATTTGACCCTGAAAAACCCGTGGATGTGTCCTCTTGGAGCTCGGTTGAACTCTTTGAGAAGTATCAGATCTGGTACGTACTTTCAAAAACCATGGCGGAAAAAGCAGCATGGGAGTTTTGCAATGAAAACGGGATCAATCTGGTGACTGTTCTTCCCTCGTTTCTTGTTGGACCAAGTTTACCTCCTACCTTATGTTCTACAGCATCAGATTTCCCAGATCCAGGCTCCACAATTTCTGCTGCAGCTATGGTTATGAGTTCTCTTGTGGTTCAAAATCTTTTGCCATTGTTCGTCGATGAGAGGATGAGAGAGAGAGAATGAGAGATTTTGTTTCTTTTTTCTTTTTTTTAATTAGCTTAATAATTAATAAATTAAAAGAAAAGTAAACAGAAAATAAAAAGGACATTTTAGTCTTTTTACTTTGTCAATGGACCAAAAGTGCAAGATTTTGGCCACCACAGGGACAGCGTGAAATTTGAAAAAGGATGACCAAAGCTGTAATTTTATGGCAACCACAGGGACCAAAATTGTAATTTACTCTTATTCAGATGAAAAGCTTCCAAAACAACCATTTATTATTACTTCAATAGAACTCTCAAATAATTGTGATATGTAGAATAAAATTAAAAAATATGTGTTCATGATCACTCAAACCTGTTGCCAAGATTCTGATTGAGAAGATGAGATGATAATCCACAATGTGGAAACATGAGTTTTCGTCTAAAAACATATACCAGTCATGAACTTTACAGTTTACACAAAGCCTCTTCGGCATTTAGTCAAACATGTGGCGGATGATGAACTCAATGAACGTTTAATTCAAATTTTAACCAGCGTTGTTGCTGATATTATCGTTCTGGATTTCCAAGACATTCTTCAAAAGATTTGCACTTGATAATATCTGCATAATCGCTTTGGGAATGACTGTGCTTATTTAACGCCATCGTTGCTGCAATCTAATTTTGTAGTTGCTTTCAAAATACAATTACGCCACTGTTAGAAGATTAAAAGGTTTTTAATGTAAACGATTTCAATACAGATTCAAGCCTAAAGATGAGCAATAAAAACTAATAAGCAGATGTAGATTTTATTAAAGACAATTAAGATGATCATAATGGCTTCGAGTTTCTTTTCAGATTCTTCTACGCTGTTGACGTCGCCTAGTAATATCAAGTATTTTAGTCGTCGTTGAGCCCTATTCTGAGTGAAATAAATCTCATAAACTGTTATATACTCACGTTTTTGTGTCTAGTGCTTGTGTGCGAAATATATATAATACAGGGGTTAAACACATACAAAAGGTGAAGTTTGGAAAGAAGTCAACTTTCAGGCGAAAACACACGCGCGCCACGAACAACAACACACCCGCGTCGCGGAAAGTCAAGGATCGGATCAGAAGTTTGACATTCAAAAAGAGAATATCAGGGTTAGAAATAAGGTCGCGCAGCGGATTTCACTCCTGCGCGACAAGACCAGTCAATTTTCGCAAGTATAAATAGAGGCTTTCGGTTCATGTTTCGGGAGCGAAGACCCAACCTTTGAGTGGAACTCAGGCCCCTTCGACTCGTATTTTCAGATTCAGCAATCAATAGTTGGTATTTTCATAGTCTTAGTTTATTTTAGTATTTTCGGTTTTTGTTTATCGCGCGTTTCCAACGGTTCTGGATTGTAGAACTCGCTGGATCGTGTCGGATCTGAATTATTACTGAAGTCAGTAACATTCAACTTCTGATTTGGTTTAAGTTTAATGCAAGCATTCGGTTTCACTTACTTTCGTTGTTAATTTCGGTTTTTATGATTTATCGTTTGTTTAGTTGATCGTTTGGCGTGTTGGATGATTCTGATTTTTTGAGCATACCTCGGGGTCAGAACATCTTAGTTTGGTTTGGATTGAGATCGGTTTTATAGTTTGAAATTTGTTAGTTTATGTTTCGGTATTTGTTTTGTTCGGATTTTGTGAAGTGTATGGAACGTCACCTGCTATAGAATAACACTATAGTTTGGTTAACACAGATTCAACCACTGACTCCACAGATCGACCCTTACTTCCACTTAGCTAGTGCGCTTGTAAGGTATTAAATCTTATATTTTTGACCGTATCAACGACTGCGATGATGTCAGTTGTTCAATTTTATCATAACCCTTGTTGCTAGTAATGTAAACACTAAAAATGGGGCTATATAGAACTTCAAAAAGTAACCATATAAACATATTTAATTTGGATTAAAGTTATTACATATAAAAAATCTAAACAAAAAAGTTAATATGAAATATTCTAATATCGTTCATCAAAGTAGAACTCGCTGATCTTTGCACGTTTAAAGTCTTCCACAGGATTCCATGTCAGACGTTCATATGGATATCTTGTACAACAAATGAACATTTGATCACTTGTCTAAGGGCTGTTTCATTAGATGAGCACGACACTTGTCTAGGATGGCATACACCTTACTAGGTTAGGGAATATTAGACTATACAGTTGATATAACAAGTGCAAGTGGGAGTCTGTTGGTTATATGCTCATGGTTATAACAAGTTGGTAATATTACTATAAATAGTATAGTCCTGTTGGGTTACACGCAACATACGATTTAGCCAGAAGAGATCGAAAAATAAACTTGAGGGATAAAGTTTATTAATATACCAAAGTAAAGGTATATTAATTAGAAAATAAAAAGGATAAACTAAAGTGAAATTATCAACAATTTAAATTTCAAATAGTCATTATCTACAATGGAGGAGATATGGATGAGTAACACTATAAATACAACTCTAGATCTGAGTTGCAATTGAGTGAGAAACCCTCGTCACTATTCCTCCCACCATCGGTATACGGCCTATTTCTTCATAACCTGGAGTATTACGTGCTAAAACATCAAGCAAAGGTTTATACTTCATCAACGGGTGCTGGATCATTGTTTTGGATGTGATTACATTAGAAGAGTTTTACTTTGGGCTCTCGTCATCCTAACAACATCAGATCTGAGATCTTAAAAGGTATTTCTTGAACCTTCTTTAATTTACAATTACAAAAGTATGCATGATTATGTGATCCTGTTTGAATACGATTTTAAGTTTTGTTTCTGCTGCATTTGTTATGTGCTATCGTATTCCAACAATAACAACTAAGAAGCGAGCTCATAACCATGTGAAACATGTCAGCAAGTTGCAAGTTCATCTTAAACGACCAACTATCCTCGAAGGTATTTTGGAGCTTTAGGGACATGGTGGCTATCATGATACAGGTCACCTTTGTAGCGTCATCAACATGCTTTTGGTAAGTAGCTAGTTCTTCGGGGGTGGCAAATTCCTCATCGATCTCGGGAATTTGGTTATCGAGAACATACTTATTATTCTCATAATGTAGCGTCATCTTCAAATTCCGCATCCAGTCCAGATAGTTAGGACCGGTCAACTTTTCCTTAGAAAGAATCGATAGTATGGTGAAATTTGAACTGGCGGGAGGTAGTGGAGGAAGAGGAGGAGGGGGAGGGAGATCACCATTGATTCCAGATATCCACTAGAGAGATAAGTCTTTGTTAGTTGACTTATGTATATTCCTTAAAATAATTACCCAATTTATGTTTAAGGCAAGGATCCATATTTTACAATTTATTCTATAAAAAAGGAATGTCGTAATCATATCATGAATTTACTAAAGGTAGGCATACAATTTGCCAATTTCAATCACTATGAAATTCTTAGATCTTTTGAGATTCATTTAGTTTATTAATGGCATGTTAATCCCGGACATGCTATCTTACCTTTGTGGCTGGGATACCGAGGACCACAAATAAGATTGTGAATTAACCATGCAAAACTGTGTTAGCACATTCGATCTATTTATAGTCTCAAATTGATATGTCGGTAAACTACACACGCTCCATCAACAACCATAAACCCGAATTGCCACATCATCTTTCACCTCCAATCTCAAATTAATGTGTTAGTTAACCACACATGCTCCATTAATAGACCATAAAGAAATGATTCATGGATTAGCATACATTTTCACATTGTTCCTATTTATCTAAATAGGAATTTTGTTTAAATAATTTTTAAGTTAATACTTTTAACTTGACATCAACATATTTGGACCCTTTCGGTTACTCCATTGGTCAACACAAACGGCGGTTAGCAAAAAGGATGCTCATTCAACAGCCATTGTATAGGTCGTTTCCTTAAACCATCTTAGAGTTCTTAGAATGGATGAGCCTAGTCATGATCCAAGTTGATGTATTTAATTTAATCATACATATAATATAAACTATTATATAATGTATAATGTATATTTTAAACTTTTAAAATTTGTCAGTTGTTTTATCATATTAATTCAGATTAACCTATGTGTTCAAATGATAATATTAAATCACCATTTAAAATTCTAATCATGTGAGGACACATGTTAGTAATTAACATTAAACAAGCAAGTAACACATTTAGGATCAAAATTCAACTAACTAATTAATTCTAATTATCCATGTATAATCAAATGACAATAATTAATTATCAATTAAATATTCAAATCATGTGAGGACACATGTAATGATTAATTTTAATTCAATTATACTAAAATAATTTAAACAGTTTAAATCGACTACTACCTAATTTAACAAAAGGAAATAATTTCAAAAATCTAAATAATGCAAAGGATAAATAAAACCTTTTAGAGATAATAACAAAATATTTTAAAACAATTTAAAATTACAAAAACTCCAAAAATCGATTTGTCCTCGCCCATATATAATTTTCAAAAAACATATATCAAGAAAAAAATCATGTAGTATAAATATCAACTAAGTATAGACTCTGATACCACTAATAGGTTTTCTATACCCTAGAAAGAAAAAACATGGCAGTGGAAACATACAAAATTTTCTAAGGCTAGTAACAATTACTATAAACCTACAAGGAAGCTACTTAATAATATACAACTACAAGAAGGTTTAAGAATACCAACCTTTAGCAAAACCAATTTTCTTGAGGAACACTCTTGAAGATCAAATCCAATGCCAAGGAAGGTAGTACCCAAAAGCGAATACATCTAATGGTTCACACCCAATAAGTCCAAATTATTAGGTTAATTTGTTAAGTAATAAAGCTCGCTATAAAACCCTAGAGATGGATTATAGATTCTACTGAAAGAGAAGAGAAAACTCCAAGTCTTAGAGAGCCACAGGCATGGAATGAAAATAATGAGGGCTATGGAGGGGTATTTATAGCTTGCAATGATGCTTAGAGATAAACCTTATTTGAATTCAAACCGGATAAGGATAATTGATTAAATAATCCAACTTATCTTTAATTCAAATCTTATCCTTCTTTATCCCATCATGGTGAACGAAATTAAGAATGTTTATCCTTCTAATTTCGACCCCTATCCTCCATATTTTAATATTATCTATTGCTCAACTATTGGACAATTAATATTTAGTCCCTGCACTTTTAATTAATCCTAAATTAATTTAAATTAATTCCTATTAATTCTAATTAATTCCAAACTAGTTTCTAATTAATTTATCATCACATGAAAAATTATTAAACTATTTATTTCTCTCTCTTAATTAACCTAATACCATTTGGACAACTGAGGGCAACCCAAAAAGGACCCTACTTTTAATGGAAAGTCCTTACCAATTTATGCCCTTGGACATTATTCCAATAGATTCATGGCGGTTGAGCAAACATTGCCCCTACCTATTTTTTACTACACTCTCATTTATACAATAATTATGCTTAATTGATATATCGTTCTTGAGTGTTTATGATGTTCTTATTCCGTATATTCTAAATTCGGTTCATAACAGGTATTCTAGGTCTGTTCTCTATACCTTTTATGTTTGGTTAGCATTTTATCGATTTTATATATTGTAAAGTCATTAGATTGAATGGGAGAACATTTTCCCAAAATACAATGATCTTATCAAGAGCACATAAAACTAGTCCAAACTATTATGAAGTTAGGGTCAAAACATGTAGTTGTTGGGTAATCATCAATAGTTAGTCTTAGTTTGCATTAATAATGAGCATAGATAGAAATTTTTTTTAATGCAAAATATGTGTTCGAGGCACTAATAATTGGCCCGGAACACAATAAAATGGGTATGGAACACAAAATACTACTTTGGAAATGTCTAGAATATGCAAAAATGGTTCATAATACCCATAATGTTATTTCAGCATGGCTATGTTTAAGAAGTTGTACTGACAATGACTTTCTGACCTGACTTGGGTCAGGGCACACATGCAAGGATACGACCTACCCCCAGCCGAGAGGCACTTTTTAGTGTATCCTGTTTTGTGAGGTAGGCTAATGTCCCTACAAAAATGGAAGGGCACTCGTTGCTCGTCCATTATATGTTTTACAATGAGGTTTTTATTGATCCATGGTCTACTGTGGAAGAACTATTTTAGGTGGGTGACTACGCGCTCTGCTTTGTTAAAAGAGCATTCTACCTGATTATGGGTTGCGATTTGGTAACTATTTCGTAGCTTATTTGACAGAGATACAATTTTGAAATCGGGTCTTTTCATTTGTCCCAACATTGACATATTCAAAGTTAGTGACTTAAAGGTCATATTTTGTAACCCACTTGATGAATTATCTCGCAAAGTGTGGTATGAGTGTGCATGCGTTACATGTTGGATAAAGGGGATTAATGGTAGATACCATCGTCAACTAGTGAATGACGAATTCCTTGCACTCATATTAATTGATTGGTTCAACAGGTATCATGTATTTTACCATTTTAATTAGTTGCAATTTATTAATCATTTATCTAACTCATAAATCTATTTTATGCCACATGTACCCATTGGCAAGGTAGTTTGGGATCGCACATACAAACAAATGTTGTGTTCCACAAAATGGGGTCCATATTCACCCACCCATCCATGAATAAGTAAGAGACACATATATACCTCGTAAGGGATTATGTACACTTTGCATTAATATTTTTTCTTTAGCATAATTATGTTTGATAATACTTTGACATCTTATTTAATAGATCTAGATCATGGATACGATTATGTACTATGTGGCATTTGGTAACCCAATTTCAGGTGTGATGCCTCATGCCATCTCATGATCGAGCCTGGGGCGGTTAGTTTCTTTCAAATTGTGTGATTGGCATTGATGACTTGATGTTACCAATGCATGAATATTAGTTTACAATTAATCCACATCATACTATTTAATATAACTTTGATATTAAATTTATATATGATTAGGAGGAGAAGTGTCTGATTGATAAATTAGAGGCTACTTTATAGAAGAGGGTTGCTTTGTGTTGGTCATCTAGTTACCCCTGGACTGAGGGGTAGATTTACCTCAATTTTGCCTATTTGTTGTGTTTAAGCTGATACACATTTGAATATCTATTGTTCATTGTTTACCTTTGTGTTAGTTTTAGTTATTAACACTAAAAAACAATTTTAACAGGAAATATGGTCGTTGATTATCATCAGTTTTAGAATCTCTTATATAAATGATGCAGTTTTAAAAGGAATAACACATACCATCAACTTTACGTGAACTTCAAACAAACATACATACAATTCTAAGTGTTATTTAAACCATATGTAGACTTAGACTTAGTCTTAATCTTACACTTACTCATACTTGATTATTATGACTTTGTTGTATATATCAGGAACATAGATGGTCAGTTAGGCATATGTGTCCCACCTATTGAATGACTACATTTTTTATTATTGGACATTCTCTTTGAGATGGGATACGGCTATGGTTTCGTGGATGTACAACTTGCCTTTTTCCATCAACGATGAAAAAACTTGCATCACTTCATAAGGTTGTTGGTATTCAGTGGGAATTGGCACATGATGCACCACCTCTATATTTGTAGCTCGATATGTATCCGTTGTGAGGTATCATTCATCTAATTTATTGCACAGTTTATTTTTTAGATGTTTGAAGTCGATATAGCATGTCCACATAGTATTACAGTCAATTGTCATTTCCAGTATGTAAATCTCTTTTGTTGTAAGTCGACTATATCATCTTTCTTCTGGTCAATCACTACATAGTTGTTGGCATCAATCTCACATACCCTTCACGTTGCAGACTTGTGAATCCTCATTTTAAGAACTTTCTCATTATAAGGGGCTATAGACTTTTGAATTTCTGTTACATATGAATTATTGGCATGTGAAGTAAAAAAAGGTTTAATAAAATATTATTTGTATACATATAATAATATAATTACCACTATCATTATGTCATTGACAATACCATTACTGCATTATCTAACGGAAAAAGTCAATGAGCGTTGTTATGGGTAGTTTCCTTGCATATATTGATATCTGATTGATAGACTCCGCAATGTTAGAGGACATTATATTACAAGAACCCAATGGAAACATGCTCTTCCCTATTTTGCATGCCCAATCCTATCTAGCCATGTACCACACTCGTTAGTAATTGAATGATGTAGTTTGGACAACCTATCTTCAATATCAGACTCTCTGTAAGCTTTGCATGTCTCCTATAAAATAATTTTGACTATCTATTTTCCAGATCCTTGTTTGCATATTTATTAGTAGATGTCGACAAATAGACCACGATATGCATTTGGGAAAATAACTTGGATGACCATATCAATGGAATTAACCTAGTTATATTAGAAGGCTAAAGGGTCAATTCCACGATACATTCCTTCATCCTCGATGGAAACCATCTCCATGATTTCCCACTTTCTGTTTTTCTAACTCTGCGGGCAAGAGGGAGGATTTGGTTGTTGTCGTCCATGGACACCTCTAAGAACGTAGTTCCTTGGTATTTTCGTTTTAGGCTAGTACCATCAATTACGATAAGTGGGCGCATACATTTTAAATGCTCAAATTTACAAAATATTATTTAAGTGATCACATCACAAAGTTCACAACAACTACAAATAATGTTTGCAAAATAATCTTGCCATGTAACAAATTGAAGCAAAGAAGTATTCAAATTGATGGTTTTCATATGCCTTAATGTGGGTCATCATCCCTTGATTCCTCAATTCTAGGTTGTGATTATATATAGGAGTCTTTGAGAACTTTCTTCAGGGGACCCCCTTAATATATCTTAAACATAGAATTTTTCCTGCCATGCTTGTCAATACGAAATATGACCTCTAAAGTTGTTATTCAAAGTTCGTTGAACCTGCTTTCCCAGCTACATGTTTCATGTATTATCAGCCAATATATCCTTTAAGAAGCAACCCAACACTTTCTTGTTGGCTTGGCGATGATAGGAACGAACTATTTCTTTATGCAAGTGTGTTCTTCCGCAAACTTACAAACTTGAAAAGGTTATATAATCTTACCTTTTGTAGCTCTTGTCCAACATTTATATTTTTAGCAAAGCAAACTGCTTCAAACTTGTCTTTTGTAGATTTGATGACTTAATTTGAAATCCCTCTTCAACACTTCTCATTCCCAATGTAACTTAAGATCTCCTTCGGCTTTGAACATTTGAAACAGTTTGATATGTGATGAAGGGTTGTGTGATATTAAATGTTATGGTTATGGGTCGAGAATTCAGGCAACGTGGATCAGACATTCCCCGGTGAGTTGTGTTCTTATTTTCAAAATCGGAAAAATAAAATGTCAAATTATCCTTTTTGGTTTTCTGGTCTCCGTAACATCGTGATCGGATTCGAAATCATCATAATCTGATATACAACTAAAATTTTTCATAGGTTTGTCATGTGATCGTATGCTTGAGTCATCAACCAACATCGTCGATTTTGCATAATCGCGTGCTGATTCATCAACATCATATGTTGACAATCATGAGCAGCATTCTTACATTTATACCTCACATCATCCCCATGTATGCCCATCATAAGCAACTTGTTATGCATATCCCGACCGGGTCTACATAAGTCAACATCATAGGTAATAAATTACATATTTGGTTACTTCCAACATTAAATGACCCATTGCTATTCATTTGGTGTTCCCGGCGAATCTATTAACACCAATTTCAACAACATAATTACCAACAAACAATTGTATTGTGTTTGTATGCATGCTAGTAGCACTATTAACAAATATTTGACATCATTGTTGTCAATAATTTACATAACTACATATGATCCATGACATTAAAAAGATCAACTGATTTGATTACTACATAACATGGACTTCGAAGCCACCAACTTAATCAACCCACCAAAGTTGATACCATTTATTAAATTCACACGATAACATGTATACTTTGGAGCTACATACTGCATAAATTTGTTTATTCAATCTCACTTTCCACTACAAATAGGGACTCTAAAAAACTGTTTACATGAACTCACTTTCAATAATAGAAATCGGGATGGGAAAATGCCAAAGGAAGGTAAACCTATAAACAAATGGGAAGAGCAAAATAAGATAGTGATTTTTCAAGTCTGGCATATCATTCATTTTGGAATGTACAATGTTCAGTCGGGATGAGTGTTGGTGATTTTAGTGTCATCAACACATTTTGTGTGGTTAGTATTAGTTCGAGACAATATGGGCTTGGTTTGGCTATTCTCCGAGACCGGAGGTGTAAGGTGCACACTCGAATTGCTAATTAAGAATCGAGAACATGGGGGTCCAAGGGCAGCACCTATGGAGGGGTTTCGGGGGCCATCGTCCCTGGCGGGGTTTAAAGGCAACGTCCCTAGCGGGGTGTAAGGGTCAGAGCCACTGGCTTCTTCCTATAATTAAAGAATTGAACGTTGCAAAATATAGAGCAATAAAATTACATCATTAGTCTGTCGAATTCGTCTCTCGATAACACAATACTCTAATACTCTATCGAATTCGCCTCTCAATGACATAATAACACCAAAAACAAGTTATTTTGTATTTGTGATTTGGATTAAGCGTATGATTCCAAATCGTTTTTTTTTTTTTTTTTTTTTTTCTTTTTTGTATTATCTCATAATCTGAATTTGGATAACCGCAAGCAAAGAATCAAATTAAGGATTTCGGTAAATGTATTTACATGATGTAGGAAATTATCTAAGTCCAGAATCCTTATATCCAACAAAGGTTTCATGTCGGATTTCGGAATCCATTTTTGCCACATCACGCCAACCTCTCTGAAACATACACTAATAGTCCAGAACATGGTGGTCCAAACACTATGGCCATTTTTCAAAACTACAAAAAAAAAAAAAAAATGTTCATTTATGTTAAGAAACTTGTTCGTACGGTTAGTTTTGCTTATAACCCTTGTTAAATTCTTTATTCCAAGATTAAATAATACTTTATATGTTTCATGTTATAAGTGAATGTTAAAACGTTCTTTTAATTTGTTTAGTTTGGATTGTAACAATATAATCACATCAGGATTTTTCTATAGATCTTTGTTTAATATCACTATTAGATGTCAAGAAGAAAAAATATAAATTGTTTCACTATAGACTCATAAATGCCACGTGTACAAAGAATGTGATCCAAACTGTGTCAGTGTGACTGGTTAAAACGGGCTAATTTTCCCAGCCAACTTGAGCATAAATTCAGGTACAAGACGACGTCGTGGAGGTGCAGTCACTTGTTTTGCAAGTGCTTCTTCATCTCCGGCATGAATAATTGCAACCAAATCATCAAACAATTTATCATCACCTCTCATTGGATCCTAAATAAATAAATAAATAAAAAAGTACAAAAAAAAAAAGATATTAAATTTGTAAATTCTAAAAACAAAGAAATTTATGATTTATCTCAAGATTAAAAAAACTACCTGAACGAACACATCAGTGTGAGTTTTTCCCTCGTATAACATCAACTCTGCTTTTACTCCTACCCTTTGGAGAGCGTCCACAAATGTTTTACTATAAACAAGAAAACATCTATATTTAGCAACAAACGCAAATTACATTTTTGGTCCTCGAGTCTAGTTGATTTTTGTAATTTTGGTCCCAAAAGTTTTCTCTTGCGATTTTGGTCCTTATTTCATATGTTGTTGATTTTGGCAATTTTGGTCCCAAAAAGTTTTCTCTTGCAATTTGGGTCTTTATTTGTGGTTCTTGTAACGTTTTTGGTCATTGTTCCAAGACAAATGCCAAATATTGGTCCCTATATATAGCTGATTTTTGCAATTTTGGTCCCAAAAGTTCTCTTTGAATTTTGCGCACTTATTTTACATTTTTGCTCCTTTAATATAAATTATTTTGGCAAATTTAGTCCCAAAACGTTTTCTTGCAATTTTGGTCTTATTTGAACGTTTTTGGTCCCTTTTCCAATTAAAACTCCAACTATTGGCCCCTGTTTATAGCTCATTTTTTCAATTTTGGTCCTTATTTGAGATTCTTGTACTATTTGTTCCAAGTAAAATGCCAACTATTGGTCCCTGTGTCTAGCTCATTTTTGCAATTTTGGTCCCAAAAGATAAGGGACCAAAAACGTTACAAAAGCTCAAATAAGCACCACAATTGCAAGAAAAAAATTTCAGGGACAAAAATTGAAAAAGAATCAGCTAAACTCAACCACTCAACGACAATACATGTAATTTACTCTAGTTAAAAAAAATAAAAAGAAAAAGAAAAGAGATTGCAATTGGTGGGATGTTTTACTTATTATTTTTATTTTCAAGAATAAATAACTAAATAATGACACGTGTACCTGCAATCTGCTGGAATGGAATAATCTGCTGTACCATGAAATAAAATGATTGGAGGTAGAATAGAGACTGCATTCTTATTGTTCGGGTCTTGAACTGTAATTTCTGGAGAATATCGACTCAAAGATTGCTCACCTCCCATTATGCTGTAAAAACATTTTATGTAATTTCCGTGATATTAAAATTATAAAAAATATGAAAATGAATCACAAAATACCTGTAAAAAAGTGACTGGTATGGGCCACGAGTGTTTAAATGCTCTGCCAGCTTGTACAAATTGTACCTATAAAAAAGTATCAGACAGATTTTATAAAACAAGAAACACAAGAAAAATAATTTTTTTTAAATTAATTAATGAGTATAACGAATACATACATACCCTCCTGATAACCCAAAATAAGCTTTAATCTGTGTGACACTCCATGTAGTACTCTGTGCTGCGTCACACTCTATAATTGCCTGTTCCATGAGTGCACACGCAGCAATATGTGCACCAGCTGACTGTCCCATCAAGTAAATCCTTCAAAATTTACCAAAATTCAAAACCCACATCCAAAATTCCAAATTTAATGTAAAAATAAATAAAAAATAAACTTTCTTTTAATTTACCTGTTAGGATCACCACCATATTCAGATATATTATTGCACACAAATGAAATCCCTCTAGAAGCATCTTTAACCATTTCACTAATTGTAGCTTTGGGAAAATTTCTATAGTCTATACAAGCCACTATAACATCTGTACCCGATAAATGGCGTCCCAAAAGAGAACCCCAAGCTTTATACCTACAACAAGTTTCAAGTTCTTGAAGAAGATCAAGATTTCCCATTTACCCCTGATTATATTACATTATTACTCACCCTATTACCCAAGCGCCTCCAGTAATGAAAGCAATGACAGGCTTCGGACCATCGTTTTTTCCATCGTTTTTAGGTAGATAGATGTCAAGTCTACACGGAAAAAGTAGAATTAGATATTATGTGTATTACAACAAAAAGAGGAAGTGATCATGTTGATGAGAATTAAGGCGGACATACTTATTTCTTGGTTGATCACCGAAAACAATGTCTCGGCGGACTTGACTTGAGAAATAGTAGTAATAAGCGACTGGAAGAATGAAGGAGTTGTGTGTTATAAAGGAAGTATGGTGACATTGAGAAAGGAAGTTAAGTGATGAAATTGAAAGAAATCTTGTAATTTGTTATTAACATGGGAGGAATGACCTGAGCCACGAATCACCGACTTTACAAACCTTGAAGTACACCTGGCATGATTAGGATTGCGTAACATTGTAGAGCTAGAAATCCGGTGATCAATGAATAACCTGACCTGAAGAAACAAAAACATGAAGAAAGAATGTGATATTAACATGAATCTATACAAATTCGTGTTTTACAGCTATCAATAAGAAGACGGATTAAACCGGATGAAAGAACGATTAAGAAGACAAAATCATTTGAAGCGTTGGAAGCGGAAAGTTACCTAATACGTTCCCACAATTTCGTCCCAAACCGGGTGATAAAAAACGTATCGCCATCAGGCCGGCCTGCACTATGAAAGAAAAACCGCCGCCGGCCACCAGGGAGATCAGATAGATTCGAATCGCTGGAAGCACGACGACGTCGTTGCTGGTAAGAGACAGAACTCGCCACAGTTGATGGCATACGAGTACCGCTAACACTGTCGTGACTTGAAACCCTAGGTAAAAAGGGAACGTTTTCAAACTTCTTCCCCTCTTCAATCGATGAATGAGCTAAATCATCGCCATCATCTTCTTCCGAATTGAGAAACACTGCTCCAGCACGTGCTGCTGCGGAAACTGGCATAATTGAAGACGATGGTTTTCGATTTGGGAGAAAGGGGTTGGATATTGAGATAGGGAGGATCTGTGACTGCATCTTGGATAGATAGAGACGTGCGGATTTATGGAATTTGTGCATGGGTGGGCTATTGTGTAGGATGGATAAGAGCGAAAATAATGGAGGAGATTCAGTCGATCGAGTGTCGGAGTAGAAAATTTTGAATTTGCAGAGAAGAAAGAATGGAGTTTGTTGGTTTGATGGAAATGGACACGTGGCTAGTTGTAATCGGATGATTGGGAAGTGTGGGCCCGCTTGCAATATGGCGTGCTGGGATGGGTTTCTTGCCGTGTTCCCGTACAGAGGAGCGAGAGTGCAAGGACCTTTTTTGAGCCCATGTTGAATAGATGATGTATTGGGTATATGGTGACAAGTGAGATAGCAATCAATAAAGTATAATAAATACAATGTATTTTATATTTCTATTAGTAAAATACATACTTCGATTTTTATTTAAAACATTAATTATGTATATATTTTTGCTAATTTAAATGGTATATTGTCAAGTATATATGTGTATGTGCAAATTGTATTATTTAACTTTGTTGGCATCTCTAGCTTGAAATTTTAATAAAACAGTCTCATATTAGGTTGTCGGGTGTATATATATATATATATATATATATATATATATATATATATATATATATATATATATATATATATATATATATATATATATATATATATATATATATGTGTGTGTGTGTGTGTGTGTGTGCGCGTGTGTGTGTGTGTGTGTGTTCCGCGTATGTAGGCTATATGCTTCTAAATTCTTCATGGAAAATCATCATCCCAGCCAAGGGTTTAAATCTCATAAGGTGGGAATATAATTTCCAGTGAGTAGAATGTCATCTACATAAAAGATTAGGAAGATGATAATGCTCTCACTCAACCTGGTACGGATACATGGTTCATCCATGTTTTGAGAAAACAACATTCTTTGATTTTCTTGTCGATATGTGGATTCTAGCCCCTAGATGCTTGCTTTAAACCATATATGGATCTATGAAGTTTACACACTTGATCAAGATTATTTGGGTTAAAATATCTCACGAACAGCACCATACAAATGTCACTTGTCGGGGTGGACATTTAAGAATGCAGTCTTGACATTAATTTTCCATATCACATACTTAAACTATGTAGCTATGGTAATAAGAAGCCTAATCATTTTAGTGCATGTAACTACGGAGAATTTTCGTCATAGTATATACGATGAGTCAGTCTTCTTCTTGAAACCCGACATACACCCATCAGTCATGGCCTTAAGTCACTCATTAGATTCTATATCTGACATAGCTTCATGGTAGGTAGTAGGCTTATAATAATCCCCTACTTCCTTATCAATCAAGAGAAATCTATATCTTTACAGCTCCTGAGACACTTTACCAGATCTATGAATGCTTTATATCTCACGTGGATCCTTTAAAACTTATCGTATTGGCTCAACATGTTGTTAAATAGTCATATTTGAAGGTGTTGTACTAATGGTTTCTTGAACTTCTTCAAGTTCTACCGTGCTTCTGTTGACTTGTTGGAACAATGCTAAGCATCCATGCAACATGTTTTAAATCATGTACACAAAAGGCTATCGGACGTGTCTCTAGACTCATTATAGATAGCACCATATCTAGCAATATACGATTCCTCTACTCGGATACCCCATGATGTTATGGTGTATTAGGTGGAGTGACTTGTAATATAATCCAAAAACTTTTTAGATGATCCAAAAACTTTTAACTAATATACTTACTAATACAATTAGATCATATGTCTTTAATGGTCTCTCAAAGTTGATTCTCTAATTCATTCTGAAAGGTGCTGAATGTTTCAAAAATGTAATTCTTATGCCTAATAAGATAGACATAACCATATATATTGTAACCATTAGTAAGGGTCTTCCCAAGATTATCCTCATCAATTATTCAAAATCAAATACTTATACTTTAACCCCTTAAGTTCTACAAGTTTCTATTTAGTTCATCTTCTTCATTCATTCACTTCAAACATGTTCTAGAGAGGGAAGATATGATTTATGTTGATTTGAAGCTTTTTTTCAGGATATTAAGAGTGGAGATTCAAGTTCTATAATTATACTGGAGTTTTTGGCAACTATGAGGTATACTTTTTTCTTCTTCTTTACTTAGAATTAAGCTAGGGTATGGGGAAAACCCCCAAATCTGAAATATATTATATAAGGATTATTATTTAAGGATTTGAGTTATATTTAACCTTTTTTATGCTGGTCCAAGTTCATTTCTATAATCCATGGCTTAATTTTGAAGTTAAATGAGCTTTTGAAATCTTGAAGCTTTATCAATGGTAGAATCCAATTATTGAGCATTTCTATTGAGATTAATGATAGTTCTAACCTTATTTCAGGGTTTCCAAACTATATCATCACAAGTGCAACTTAAATCATTGTATTTTGATAATTTGAAATTGTTTAAAACATGTTTTGGATATTAATGGATCAACTTAAGCCATTAGAATTAAATGAATTAATACTAGAAGTGAATTAGGCATGCATATGGGGCTGGTACATGGAAGAAAAACAAAATAAATCATCAGACCTTTGGACTTGGTTAAGTCACTTTCCTTTGTTAATTTGACTCGGTCGAGTCGCAACCGATGAGGAAAAATCAAAATTTGTAACTTTTGCATACAGTGTCCAAATCATGTCTAGTTTCCGCCTGTGCTCTTATATGGTTGTATGGATGGTATAAATGGAATAAAACAAGGTATTCACCATTAAGAACTTAATAAGGGAATTAATGGACTATTAGGGGACTTATAACTTAATTTTTGGTAATGGCAGGTGGCTCTTAGGTACACCAAGTGTTTAGCAGTTAAAGGAAACTTGTTTTATTGTTTAAGGTGAGTAAATTTCAAGGTACATGTCCTTAAAACCTATATTGGTAATGTGGTTCCTTAACAATACTTTAAATTAATTTATGTGTTTTGTGACCTATACTAACTACTTGTTGCATTCACAAAAATTATGTTTTGGAAATGATCTATTTTTGGAATTTGATAGGTGTATTAATATACACCTTTTATCACGTTTAATTACTTCATTTGACATCGTATTTCGCCAATAAAAGCATGCTATATGCATGTTTTCGTACTAATGTGTTTATTTCGGAGTAATACCATTTGTTTGGGTAAAATGGTATGTTTTGCAGGTATTTTGAGACTTGGAACATTAATTATATATCATTAGGAGGTTGCACGTCAAATTTCAGAAGAAACGGATCACAAACGGAAGAGTTGTGAAATAAACGACCCGAAGACAAAACAGTGTGTTACACGACCGTGTAACTTTAGGCCTAGAAGTTACACGGCTGTGTAACTTTATTTTTCCACGTAGATGCCAAGTCAGCTCAGGAAGTTGTCCAGAAAGTGTTGCAGAATTACACGGCCGTGTAACTTGGCCGTGTAATATTACACGGCCGTGTAATTTTTGTACTAAAAGTTACACGGCCGTGTAACTTTAAAAAGTGGCCAGATTTACTTTTTCTCCCACTATGAGTTTTTTATTCCATCTTGTGCTGTCATTCTCTTGGTGGACGACAGATCCAGATCCCATCTGGATTTGAGGCCATGTGATGAAGGAAGTGGGTCTTGGAATGATGATGTTTGCTTATGATCAAATTACCATTTTACCCTTGGCATCTAACTATAAATAGATGTGTTGGGTTAGCCTTAGAGGTATCCAATCTTCCATTCTCTCCTGTAACATACTCTAGATACATTGTGTTTGTGTTATTTGTGCAACATCAAGTGTGGATTATCTTCATTTTGTAAGTTTATTTCTCTTTTACTAGTCATGAGTGGCTAGTAACCTTATTTTCTAGTTTTGTACAAAGGATTATGATTGTGATTTAATATATAGTTTGATGTTTAATTTGATATCTTTCTAGTGATATGATTTTGAGACTTAACAAGCGTTTGGTTTTTATTTATTTCATATTGGCCATTTGATCTTAAATATAAGTCAATCTAGTCATACAAATTATGAAATCCGTAATTGTTTTATAAAATGTTATTTGTGACAATCATCTTTAACTGGTGAAAATCATATCTCATGTTTTGACGCTTCAACGC
The DNA here is from genome assembly GCA_023525715.1 of Cichorium intybus. Classification (NCBI taxonomy): domain Eukaryota; kingdom Viridiplantae; phylum Streptophyta; class Magnoliopsida; order Asterales; family Asteraceae; genus Cichorium; species Cichorium intybus. The sequence goes on along the minus strand of CM042010.1, from coordinate 27,792,415 downwards.
TTGTTTAGGAGTATTGAACATTGTTGGGAACATTCACATAAAACATAATGCAATCTTTCATTCAAATTCTATGATCTTATCTAGATTTGTTTAGTAAGATTAGTCTTAGTTAACGAGCTTCTCTTGACTAAGATACATTAGGTGAATGGTGTATGTGCGAGCTTTCGACATACACAAAGTACCAACTTAGAAATATTAAAGTTATAAACATCATTCTATTTGTTATTTCTAATCATATGACTAAAATTACAAAACCAGAATTTGTCTCAAGTCAATTATACAAAAATATTTCAACTGAATATCAAAACCCCCCCTTTGTTACTTTCTTTACAAGTTTGAATATTGTGAAATCAAGGTATAATCCATTAGACCATTGCTCCCTGTGGATCGACCCTGCTTGCCATTTATACTACATAGTTAGTATTTATATCAAGTAGTGCAATCACGAAATATTGGTAATCAACAAATCATTTTAAAACCATATTTCAACTCTTTTATTTTGTTGGTCTCACGACACTCAACAGAATTATAAACTTGTTCAAAGTTATTTTTAACATCCGTTATATGCATTGCATGTAGGATGGTTTTGACTTGTGTGTAGCCTGGATACCTTTGTAGATAAGCTTCATTTTTTTCGAGCTATAACAACTTAAGAGATGAACTTTGCAAACCCATTACGTGGATGATATGTTTAATGGTCACATGTACACCCTAAAAACTTTTTCGATGAAAAGTTATTTAGCTTCAATAACTTATGTACGTGGCCAGCTTACGCAGGTTTAGTCAGGGCCATCTAGACCCTATTTGAAATGGACTTATTGGAGAGTATAGAACTTGGGGTTGGGTTAGACGCATGTACATTACATTGCATATTTTGGTTGTCTGTGAAATGGTTGTTGCAAAATGCTTCTTTTCCCAACACATTTACAAGTATAATGAGTTTTGGAAATTGTATAAATGATTTTGAAAATATTTTTGAGAATTTGACTTTGGAGTTGGATTGTTATTTCTATCTAATTACACTTAAAAGCCAAATTCTAGGTTTATTCACTAGACTTCTCGAGTCTAACTTAATTACTTTGACGTGTACTCATAGTGGAAGATTATTGAAGAATTTAGAGATGATCATTAAAGGATTTAGCTTTAGACATTTAGAAGACTTGCACTAAGTAATGTTACATGTATTTGGTTAATTTAAACTTTGTTCTTGATTCATTTGTGACACTCTCGTTGGGAGTAGACATACTTAAACTTTTAAAGGACTTTATCATTTGGGACCAGCTTTTCTAAAACTTGTGTTTCCCAAAAGAATAATGGTTTTTGCAAAACAAAGGAGAACTATTTGAAACTTGATTTGTGTATAAAAGTTAGGACCTTACTGACAACGCCTAGTGATATTACATATTTTAGTCGTTGTTGAGCCCTATTCTTAGTGAAATTATATCATATATATCGTGGTATTCTCACTTTTCGTGCCAGTACTTGTTTGGAAGAAAATAATGAAAACAGGGACCAAAAGCGTGCAAATTGGAGGAAGTTTGGAGAAGAAGGTAAAATCAGGAAATTACGTACGCGCGCCGTGGAAATCAAGAAGGCGCGACGTGGATCTAAGGCGGTGGAATAAATTCAAATGCCGATAAAACGGGAGAAGATTAGTACGCATGCCGCGAAAACCATAAATGCGCGGCGCGGCTGCGTAAAATTTGCAACTATAAATAGAGGTGTTTTCAGCCGAAAACCCGAGCAAAACCCTGTGAAAAATCGACCGTGAAGGTTCTTTGACTCCAAGAATTCGTTTCAGCAACTACCTTTTTGGTATTTCAGGTTTTTATGTTTAATTTTTTTTAGCTTAGTAATTGGCATTAGTGGCTAGGGTCTTTGGGAGTGACAACCACTGACCTTGAGCATTTTAGTTTACTGTTTTTCAGTGTTGGTTACTGTATTGGATCATTGGAATTCGTTTTGGGTTTATGATAATCATTTGATTACAAGTAATATTGGTTTTTCGGTGTTTGATGCTTGATATTGGATTGTGCTTGTTTGTTTGGTGTTTGGATGTTGTTTTGACCTTGATTGGACAGACTTCCCTTGCTGATTTCAGTAGCCAACTAGGTTAGCTTTCTAGATTTGAACTTTAGCCAGTGACTGTTCAGTTGGACATTAGTTATTGGTTTAGTTTATGCCTTGGTTTATGTTTGATTGTTTGCCTTTGTTTGCTTATGAATTAGAGATGTACTTCTGATTTCAGTAAGTGACTAGGTTTGTTGGAATTTAGTTTAAGTTTATGTTTGGTTGGAAGTATTTCAGTTTATGTTTTCTGGGATTAGTAGTCAAAATCTTAGGAACTAAGTCCTCTGACTATAGCGTGACACTATAGTTGGTAATCTGTCACCTGACTTGACCACGTAACTCCTGCGGATCGACCCTGACTTCCATTGTGCTAAGTGAGTGTGTTAGGTTTTTCTTATTTTTGACTGCATGATGACCGCTGCGATGTCACTTACTTCCTTAACAGCTTTTCAACTTTGAAATCATTTTAAAATACATTAAATCTCTAAAATAGGTCAAAATGAGGGGTTTTACAAGTAATTTCTAAAAGCATGGAAAGGAGTCTCCGAAAGGAAATAGTTATTGAAAGTCATGACACAAGGATTGCAACTAATCCTATGATTCCAAAAGAGTTTGGAATAGGACTGGATCGAATCCAACAAGTTTCTTGGATCGAACAGAAGTGTCATGAACATGTCTTGATGACTTAATGCTTAGAGCATAGTGAGTCAGATTCAGGATATGACCTAGCTGGGAATACTTAATGGATTTTGTACATACATGAGAAATCATTGGAAAATTATTGGGGTGAATGTTGATAACAATTTGAAAAGAGTTTTCAAATAAGGACTTAATGGTTAAAGAATTTCGTTGGCATTCCGATGGAGCGCGTGTGGCTCACCGGCACATCGTAACACCTCGAAATAGTCTTAGGGTGCAGTCATGTGAACTAAAGATCCCGAGAACCATGGAAAGTCACTGTACATAAAATGGAGTTGTTAGTGAGAACGACAGTATGACCAAAATTGAAATATCATCGGAAGGATATCCGATCGGATGAAATGTATAAATGTATAACATTTGAATACATGGAAAGAGTGAAAGTTCAAGTAGACATAGACAGTGTTGCAAAACTCGCTAGGCGTTGCCAGGTCGGTGGACTAGCGAGTAGCGAGTAATCGGTTAGGCGGGGGAGTACTCGGTGAGTACTCGGGGAATATATATATATATATATATATATATATATATATATATATATATATATATATATATATATATATTGAAATTCTTTTTGAAGCATATTATCGAACACGTTCGATGCATACTCAAAATTTGCCTCAAGGCTAAACGATTGAAGCATATCGATTCTAAATACATCCCATACTTCTACTACACATACTTCAACTACATATATAGTACACACTCCAATGGTGTATTCTAGCAAACACCTGGTATGCAGCAACAAAGACAAAAATGTGTGTTTGTTTCCATTGGTGCATTCTAGCAAACACCTGGTATGCAGAGTAACAAAATGTGTGTTTGTCCATATACGAGCAATTGAGAACCTGAAATCAATTTCTCCATTCCTCAGATCGAGAACCTGAAATCAATTTCTCCATTCACAATTATACAAATCAAACGAACAGATGATAGTTCGACCTTGGAGAGAATCGAGATCAATTCAAATTGTAGGATTAATGGTTCCTAAGCGTGTTTTCCAACGTGATGCATATTGTCGGATTGGAGCTGATATACATGCGCCTTGTACCTTCTGAATTTGAGTTAAATTTGAGTTTTACAATCAAACGTGAACTGAAATCGATACCATTTAAACGTGAAATCAGAACTCGATACCAATCAAACTGAAATTTTAATCAAACTCGTAAACGTTATCAATCCGATACCAATCAAACTGAAATTGTAATCAAACTCGATACCAATCAAACTAAAATTGTAATCAAACTGAAATTGAATCGATTGAGCAGGATGCAATCGAGGTTAATTCAGGATGCAATCGGGGAACCTAAAAACGGAACCTGATATCCGATGGAAGCAGTCGATTGGGAGAGATGAGTGATGACGATGAAATTGTATCTGCGTGAAGTTGGTTTACGCTTGAAGTCATAGTTGGCTTCACTCTATATCCCACATCGCCTGGAACATAGAAAGATGTGGGCATCCTCGCGTTATAAATAACAGCTTTGTTCCATAAGATTTTCACACCTTAAACCCATTCAACCGGGTTTACTCTTGGACCTATTTTGGGCTTAATTTGGACCTATTTTGGACCAAAATTGGGCTGAATTTGGACCGAATTTTTATGATTTGGGCCGAGTTTTTAAGATTTGGACTGAGTTAGTCGGATGGTTGACCGAGGTTGACCGAGTCCGATTTTTTGGACCGAGTTGGCTAAACTCGTCAAGGTCAAGGACCGAGTACGATTCCAAGGCCGAGTACTCGGCCGAGTTGGCCGAGTTTTGCAACATTGGACATAGATACATAACACGAATTAAAAAGTTTAATAGGAATCTAGAACCGTTAATAGTTTTATGTAAAATCCGACTTGGTGATTACCTCATGGAGACTTGGTATTAGGCAAGAGTAGCCACCAGTCAGATTTTATGTTTCAATTTTGCATGTTTCACTTCCCGAATAATTTGATTATTCAAAAGTCCACAGTCGCTCATACTTTTCGGGAGTAAGTATGAACGAAGACTGTCGTGAATTGGTTTGTAGATTGTCTAAGGAGTTAGACATTGCAGTAAGACTGCTACAGCGATCACGAGTACTTAGAAATAGAGATTTGAGTATTGGATAAATCCGCGCTCAATAGATTGCTTCATGGATTACATCACGAGCAATGTTGAGACGATAATATCGTATGATCTTGAAGCGGAGATATATGAGTTGAAATTTACGAGTCGGTTGTGCATTGATAATGCGAAAACGCATCGGTAACTCGATGTTATAAAACGCATTGTTGTGTACGATTTTGACAAATAAAAGACACAAGCATATAAGTCAAAGCTTATTCGTTCCTTGACCCTGATGGAAAACAGATATCTGTAGGCCTCTCGATGATTTTGAAGTTGACTAAAGTGCTGGCTAGCCGGGACTAAATTGATGTGTTCAATTAGAAGTCTTAAAGTCATAAGCAGAATCGGAGATCGGGTTACAGAGAATTGGACAGAGTGACAACGCCTAATGATATTACATATTTTAGTCGTTGTTGAGCCCTATTCTTAGTGAAATTATATCATATATATCGTGGTATTCTCACTTTTCGTGCCAGTACTTGTTTGGAAGAAAATAATGAAAACAGGGACCAAAAGCGTACAAATTGGAGAAAGTTTGGAAAAGAAGATAAAATCAGGAAAACACATACGCGTGTCGCGGAATCAAGCACGCGCGACGCGGATTCAAGGCGGTGAACCAAATTCAAAGGCCGAAGAAAACGGGAGAAGATAAGTACACGTGCCGCGGTTTTCTAACTTGCACGACGCGGGGTCGTAAACCAACCCGATGCGTAGGGGTTGTTTTGGTGACACGCGCGCCGCGGGTCTTGCAATTGCGCGACGCGGGAATCGATCGGTCGGTTTTCTCCTATATTAAGGTAAGCCGCGACACTATTCACACACACCACGACTCGGAGCTCTGATCACCAAAAATTCTCGTGTTTTTTCTTGCTCAATTCCTTGCCACTACTACGGTATGTCATTCTAACTAGCTATTACTCGCTTAAACTAGTGATTAGGTAGTTAATTTGAGTGATTGGTTCAAAAAGTTCAAAACTTAGAAATCGCCAATGCTGACTCATAGGGTGTTTATTTCGCCAAATAGATACCCTAGATGAGTTAGTCGGCACTTAGGCTACCTTGTGGTGTATTTGGATTGAGTTTAAACAGGTTAAAACTTGATTTGGGGGTTGATTTTGGAAACAGCCGCTCGTCGCGTCGCGCCCTTATTCTTGGGCCGCGCCGCGGTGCGGTGGAGAAGACAAGGACTTATTTTGCAAAAAAAAAAAAATTCAGATCATGTTCAGACTAAACCATGAGTTCCTTCAGTTTCCAGAGGGGCCAGAGGCCTCTGTCGAGTACAGATCACGGAGGGACGCGTTGACGAGTCACCAGGTTCTTGAGGCGACCGTTATTGACAGGGCCATCCTCGGGGAGGCTGGGTTATGGGGCGAGATAGAGCCGTTTCTACATCGCACCTGGACCCAGGGGGATGCATCCTTCACATGTCGGGGCTGGGACAGGATCATGGCCACCGACGAGGATGTCATATATACGGAACTCCTCCTGGAGTTCCTTTCCACCATTGAGTACGCGCCGAGGGCGACAGACCCGCGGGCGAGGTTGATCCGATTTAGGTTGGGAGGCGTGCACCTGGAGTGCAGCCTTCGGGAGTTCGCCAGACGCACGGGGATAACGTGGAGGCGGATTTCCAGCACCGCCATTTTCCCCAGTTCTTTGAGGCATGTATTCAGGGGCAGCCGGAGCGGGCTGCCAATATGGAGGTTTGGGCACCGTTGTCCAACGTCATCTACGAGGCGGGGACCTCCCGGGAGAGCCACCTTCGAGATCCACTCCACCACCTCATGCACCGCATCGTCTCTACCTCCATCATGCAGCGGGAGGGGGGCGAGAAGGTGTCTGGGGAGGACATGACGTTTTTACGGGTTCTCCTCGACCCCTCCAGGTTCATCCACCTTCCCTACGCCCTAGCAGTCGCCCTATCCACCCGTGCGACGGGTGCCTCCGCCAGCAGTCCTCTGGGCCGGGGATACTTCATCACCCGCCTGGCCCAATCATACCGGATCCTTACTGCCAGGACTGTTGCCACCTTGACCGCTTTACCTCCATCTCGCACTACTGCGCGAGCTCTGGAGAAGATGGGGCTGATTGAGCAGCAGCGCCCGGGACAGTTCATCCGGGCACCGACAGAGCCACCCCAGGACCCCCAGCCGGCATATGCTCAGCCTGGCAGGAGACGCCGGAGAGCACCCGTACCAGAGCCAGCGCCAGCAGAGCCACAGCCACAGGAGGACGCAGCGGCCATCCACCGACTGGAGGTCAGAGTCACGAGTATTGAGAGCCAGCTCGAGTGGATCGGGGAGGTACTTCTGGATCTAGCTACCCAGCAGGGACGACGCCCCCGACCATTCCTAGCCAGAGCCCACGATCACGAGGCTGGATCCTCCAGGCCACCAGGTGGCAGTTGATGTCTTTTTCTTTTTCTTTTATTTTTGGGATATATGTACTGAATTTATGACATACCTTTATATTTTGTCTGTTTATAATTTATATTTGTTATGTTTTTTTTAATGTTTTGTTGAGTCATGCATGTTATGTCAATTTGGAAGGAGTTGTCTCACACAAGTGTGGGGTCACCGTACCCCCTCCACTTATCTTGACCACCGGCGTGTTCACTGTTGTGCCACAACTCCAGAATGCGGAAATCAAGAATTCTGTTTTGTTCAAATTTGTACCTGTGATACCGAGTACCAACAAGCAGTCCACCGTCCAAAGGGGTAACTCTTTCTCCCTTGTTCTAAATATTTTCTGTACAACGGTGACGTTGTACGGTTTTAAGTGTGGGGTGTGGACGGTCGAAAGAGTAGTTTTTTGAAATTTTTGCAGAAATGACCAATTTTCAAATTTTAACAACTTTTTCAAATTTTTTATTAAGTTGTAATTTTGAAACGAATGGTTTGTGATTGTGATAGCACTGGTATTTTTCAAGAGATACTGTTTATTTGTGATCATGCTATTAGTTAGTCAAACAATTTGAGTTTTAGGAGTTAGACGATTGGATTGTTTTAGGATTGGAATTTAGGAAGGAAATTTCAATCTGTGGCCTTTGTTGTTCGAGCCGGTAGGTCTAAAATGGGTGGGGCTTATGCACCTTGCCACCTAAGATCGTCCGGTCTGGGATGGTATTTCTGAAAGCTCGTTACACGGACAACATCGAAAGTCATGGACAATTCCTTAATGGCCTTTAGAATCTGAATGAGTAAGTACACTTTATTGTGGACAGAAAGTTTGTAATCAAGGATTCTCTAGAAAGCCATGAATTCCAAAGAACATTCTGATTAGGTTCTCGCGAACTATTTCACTCTAACTCTTGGGGCAATAAGCTTTGAAACTAAACACAGTCAAAAATTGTTTGAGTCTTAGTTAGAATTTATTAAAAACTCTCTTGCTTAGGGACAAGCAAGGCACAAGTGTGGGGTGTTTGACAACGCCTAGTGATATTACATATTTTAGTCGTTGTTCAGCCCTATTCTTAGTGAAATTATATCATATATCTCGTGGTATTCTCACTTTTCGTGCCAGTACTTGTTTGGAAGAAAATAATGAAAACAGGGACCAAAAGCGTACAAATTGGAGAAAGTTTGGAAAAGAAGATAAAATCAGGAAAACACGTACGCGCGTCGCGGAATCAAGCACGCGCAACGCGGATTCAAGGCGGTGAACCAAATTCAGAGGCTGAAGAAAACGGGAGAAGATAAGTACGCGCGCCGCGGTTCACTTAAATGCGCGGCACAGCTGCGGGAAATTTCAACTATAAATAGAGGCATTTATAGCCGAAACCCTGAGCAAAACCCTGGTGAAAAATCGACCGTGGAGGCTCTTTGACTCCAAGAATTCGTTTTCAGCAACCATCTTTTGGCATTTCAGGTTTTATAATTTAATTTCCTTTTTGTAGTAAGTATCATTTGTAGCTAAAGTCTTTGGGAGTGACAACCACTGACTTTGAGCACTTTAGTTTTCTGTTTCATATCATTGGTTACTGTATTGGATCACTGGAATTCAGTTTTGGTTAATGAAAATCATTTGGTTACAATTAATCTTAGTTTTTCGGTGTTTTGATGCTTATGCTTGATTGTGCTTGTTTGGATTGTGTTCGGATGTTATTTTGACCTTGTCTTTGACTGTTTCCCTTGCTGAAATCAGTAGCCAACTAGGTTAGCTTTTAGGGTTTGAACCTTGGCCAGTGACTGTCCCATTGGATCTTAGTTATTGGTTCAGTTCATACCTTGATTTGGGTTATGTTTGGATTGTTGAATGGATTTTTTTACTTCTGAATTAGAGATGTACTTCTGATTTCAGAAAGTAACTAGGTTTGGTTTGAAGCTTAGCTTAGTCTATGCTTGTTTTGGGAGTGTTTAGTTTAGCATTTTCTAAGTTTAATGGAAAGGGTGTGGAAACTGAAGTCCTCCGACTATAGCGTGACACTATAGTTGGTAATCTATCATCTAGTCTGACCACGTAGCTCCTGCGGATCGACCCTGACTACCACTGTGCTAGTGTGTGTGTTAGGTTTTTCTTATTTTTGACCGCACGACGAACTAGGCGTGTCACAGTGATTGATCTCAATCCATGTCTCGTGTCTGAAAATATCTTGTTGGACGAAGGATCATATGATCACTTATCTATGGACAGAACTGACTGGGTCAGAGTTCGGCAGCAGTTTCTTGGAAGCTGCAAGTTGTTTATTAATCAGAAGATAAATTAAAGTCATAGACTTATCCAAGTGGGAGACTGTTGGATTAGGTGTCTAAGCCATGACTTTATATTTATATTTATCTTGTTAATTGAAGCAAAGACCATTTGGGTTGCCCTCATAGCTGGAGGTTAGGATAGAGTTCAATAGAGTAAAAGGTTGATTTATTAATTGCTTAATAAATAAATAGAATTAATTAAATGGTTTATTACTATATTTAAGTGTTAATATATTAATCAGAAACTATAATAATTAATTAAGATTTAATCCAGAATTAATTGGATTTAATTCAGTGATTAAATTAATTAATTAAAAGTGCAGAGACTGGTTTGTATTTATTTAATAGTTGAATAAATTACTGGCCAGCAGACAGGGGCCAAAAGTGGCGCCACCATGGAAAGATTCTCCATGGTTGGCGAAACCCTATTAGGGTTTAGAAAAGGCTTGGTCCATTTAGTCAGCAGGCTTGCCCATTTGGAGGCTCCTTAGGGTTTCAGCTGTAACTCTTGGAGGCTATAAAAGGAGGCACCTGGCCACCCTAAAACCTGTGCCATTTTGACCTAAGATTACTCTGCTAGACTGTCTTCTCCATTGCTTTGGGTGTGACTTCATTTGAGGCAGGATTCTTTTGCTTCTAGCTTCAAGGATCATAAGATCAAAAGGTTGGTTTTCTCAGTTTTGATCTTTAGAAATAATTGTTTCCTGTAGGTTTTAGTTTATTATCTTCATAGAAGAAAACATAGATCATTTCTAGGGTTGCATGTGAACCATAAAATTTATTTGTTCATTGTTTGCTAGAAAACCCTTCAGTGGTATCAGAGCATAGGCTTGTTTTCTTATGTTTGATATAAACTGCATGTATGATTCTTGCCTTGGGGTGTTTTTGCGATGAACACCTCTTGGATGAGGCCAAATTTCGTTGCCAAGGCTAGTGTTTCCTAACCCTAGCCGCCAAGCCCCATGGTCCCCCTTATTTGCTTGATTTACTTGCCTTTTAAAAGTATGTTGTTATTTTTGGTAATTGGATTAATTAAAATAACTAGAACCCTTTTGTGAAGGCTTGTAAATTTCGAACCACTTAGGGGCCAAGATAGAAAAATTAGTTTGATTAATTTCATAAAAACTATCTTAGATTTAATTAGTTTAATTAATTGTTAATTAAAAGATCAATTAAATCGGTTTAAAGAATTAATTTAAAATTTTCGAAAAATAGAATAAATTAGCAAAAATTCTGAATAAATTAATTCTAAAATATTTTAATAAGATTAAAATATATCTTATATATTTATGATTAAAAGTTAATATTTTTATATAAGATTAAATGGTTAGTCTTACCGTTAGTAGGCCTCATTCACAAAACTGTCCTATAAAGAGGGTATAAGGCGACTGCCTATAAAATGGCAGTCTAATGGGTATCTACTCATACCCACCGCTCTCTTGGTCAGTCGAGTGTCGTTAGCCGAACGGGTTTGATAGAACCGCTAAAGCCTCTTAAAAGTATAATACTATAATTGAAAGTACTAGAACTTTAAACAAATCCCAATCTAGTTACTTTAGGTTTAAAAATGTGAATTGGTGCTAATCCATGAAATTGCACATTGCAATTTGTGAAACATTGGTGGAGCGTGTGTGGATAACCGGCACACCAATAGGGGTTCACAAAGACTTGCAATGGGTTTCTCGATTTTGTCATTATTAACGGAGCGTGTGTGGTTAACCGACACGTTAATTAGAGATGACAATTGACTTCGAGAGTACCAAGCAAATTTGCATGGTTATTCACACCCGGTTTGTGATCCTCGGCATCCCAGTCACAAACAGTGGGGCACATCCGAGACTAAAGATGCCATTGAATAGTTCAATGTGTCTCAACAGATCTAGGAATTTCATAAGATGAAATTGATAAGTGTATTATTTACCTTAATGACCATTATGTTTTGATTACGGCATCCCTCTTCACATCATAGTTGGGGCATTTTGGGTCCTAGCCTTAATAAATAATATATTGGGTAATTATTTAAAAGGATTAATTGAACTAATAAATTCTGTTGATTGTAGATGTCCGAATCAAGTGTCTATTCTCCTCACTCTCCTCCTTCACCCATTTCTGAGAGTATCAGAAAGCACCTGCTAAATATGGAAAGACTGACTGGCCTTAACTGTAAGGAATGGCTTCGCAATTGGAGACGGGTTCTCGTCATTGCTGGCAAGCCTCGTCTCACCGAGTATCCGATCCCGGTTCCACCGGAACAAGTCATCATAAAGAGTTCTTATGATGATCGTAACTTCTTAGTTGATGAATCCAAAGAAATTCGTGACCTCATGCTGTTGACCATTGACCTCGAATTCCACAAGGATTTTGATTCCTTGGGACCATATGAGTTAATGCAATCGGTTGAGGAAAGGTTCCGAAAACCGGTAGAAGAGGAACGAGCTAGGATCTTCAAAAGACTTGCAGAGTGTAAGTTAAAAGAAGGAAGTAGCATCAATTAGCATGTTCTTTAGATTGAAGCATACATAGGCAAATTGTACAAAATTGGTTATTCCATGAGTCAGGAGTCGATTGTTAACACTCTACTCGCTTCACTGACTAATAAGTACGATCTGTTCATTCAGACATATAGAAAGGAAGACCGGAAAAGACCCTTATGGAAATGCGTCCACTGCTGATTTTATACGAGTCACTCTTGGATAGGCATAGCTCCAATGGTTCAGCTACTTCTGGATTAAGTCCAGTGGGAAGACGCAGCAAGAAACGATCCAGATCGTCTGGATATGTCTTAAGTTGGGAATCCACAGAATCGGATACAGTCGCGGAAAGATTGGAAGACGCTCCAAGGTCAAAATCTTTTGAAAGTTCAGGTATATCTAAAAACCTCAAAACTCCTGTTCCATAATTCCTTGATGCATAATGTGATAGTCACATTTTGGTTTGTATGCAGGGAATCAGTAAGGTACGGGACTCTGGCGCATAGGAGCACATTTGGATTGGATTTCCAACTCATGCAATTTTGAAGTTTAGCTAGATATTGAAATATTGTTATTAGCTTTTCAGATGCGTATGACATTGTCTATCATATAGTACATTAATCAAGGATTTTGTTTTTAATAAAATTGTCGTTTAATTTCTTTTAACATCTGTGTTTGAAATTATCCTTGGAATGTTGTATGATTCTGTTGAATTCATGATTGATGATAACTTGAATATTGAATGCATCCAAAGTGTTTGGGTTTTAGGAATTATGTCCCTTATGATTGTTAAGATAAATATTATAAGAATCAATTCAACCAAAGGTCCAGTTGGACAGGACCTTGGAATCACTTGACTTAGAGTCACTTGATGAGTTGAGTTCTTAATGTGTCAAGAAATGAATCAACCAAAGATCTAGTTGGACAGGAATTTGGAATCATTTGACTTAGAGTCATATGATGATTAAGTTCTTTATAAAGCACATGTGGCAAGAAATGAATCACCCAAAGATCCAAAGGATAGGATTTTGGAATCAGCTGACTTAGAGTCAACTGAAGATTGCAAGTCTTGAACAGAATTAACAAAGTCATAAGTTTACATAGAGATGTAAAAGAGATTGAGATTAGGAGCAACGAACACATCAGTTGCTGTGTATTGCTCGAATCCTCAAATAGAATACAATTGGTTGTACTCCGCGATATTTGTCAATCGGTATGACGAATATGGCTTCGCTTATCAGAATAAGTGATTGAATTGAAACCTTGAACAGTTCAAGGACTTCAAAGGAAGTACAAGACCCACAAAACCTGAGTGACAACATAAACTGGGAAAATGTGTTACAGTTTATTCCCTTCCAAGAACATTAATAGTTATAATGTGTCTTAGGGAAGATGATGGAGTGTTCGATCCTCAATGTATGAGATACATTGTCAATTAGTTTCCGATACATTGAATACTAAACCAGTCAGACCATATTCCAACCACATTATAGACTAAGTATGATTTGGAGATACTGCTGAAATGTGAAGCTGGGATTATCCCACTTACACATAGAGAGTCCAGGGTCTTGTAGTGTTCGTCCGAACCTCATGACTAGCCTGAACCTGATCAGCAATATCGTTTCACTGGCTATCCCTCTATACCTGTAAAAGAAGAGCTCTTTTAGAAAGAACTCGTGTTTTTAGGAAACAGTGGGAGTTGGGACAGTCCTGAATGAGTTCAGGATTAGCCATGTGAAAGAACCTTTAGTCATCACTAGGCTTAGACCAGAAATCAGATTTCTGTTTTAAATACTGACACGATCTTCTCTTGACCAGTAGTATTGATCACCATCATAAGTAGTTATGATCGGGGTGACATACCGATTGGTGGTAAAACACTATAGTTGATACGGATTAGCAATCCGACTACTTCGAAGCATTGGTGAGCCCGGTTGCTGCCAATTAAGAGAACCTTAGAACGAGATACAGTCTATGTGACAGTTTGATTGATTTTACAACTGGTCTAAAAAACCATTGGGAGTAATTGAATCATCAAAAGAAATCAACATGGACAGAAACGTACCTTCAGAACATCTGGTTGAGTGAGACGATACTCAGAGTCAAGAAATTGACTCCGAGAGAAGCACTCTCAATAGAAGATGAAATCCGAAAGGATACTGCATATTGTAAGTCGTTAGTGGAGCGCGTGTGGATCACCGGCACACTAATGGGGACTCACAAGAGTATGCTAGTATAAAGGTACGTGGGCCCGGGATTACGCCATGGGCATCTCGCAAGAAAGGATATTTAGATTCTCAAAATATGCCAAAGGATTGGATTTTGAGAAAGGGCTGAAAGATATCCATTAAGATGTCAGAAAGGTTTGGATTCTCAAAATTTGCCATAAGCTCTGGATTTTGTGAATAGTCCATAACCGTGTAAAAGCCAGTGGGAGTGTCGCTGTTATCTATCTCCATATGTGTGTTACATAATGCTTCTAGGAAACGTCTCTTTGCATTACAAAGTGTAACGACTTGGTGTTAAGAGACGGATCGCTGTGAAAGACTTAATAAAGATACGGCATGCTCAGGTGGTTACAAACGTCTATGAGATAGATCGAAACTCTGCCAAGATGATCTTGATGAGACTCAAGATGCATTGCTCAGGAAAGGAGTTTCCTGTTATTGCAAAGTGTGATGATTTGGCATGAGAGATATAAAAGGTGCAACATACTCACATAATCCATTGACATATATCAGATAGATGTTGTCATCAGTATAGACCTGGCCATAGTAAGCATGATCTTGATAAGATTCAAGATGCATGGAAAGGAGTCTCCAAAAGGAAATAGTTATTGAAAGTCGTGACACAAGGATTGCAACTAATCCTATGATTCCAAAAGAGTTTGGAATAGGACTGGATCGAATGCAACAAGTTTCTTGGATCGAACAGAAGTGTCATGAACATGTCTTGATGACTTAATGCTTAGAGCATAGTGAGTCAGATTCAAGATATGACCTAGCTGGGAATACTTAATGGATTTTGTACATACGTGAGAAATCATTGGAAAATGATTGGGTGAATGTTGATAACAATTTGAAAAGAGTTTTCAAATAAGGACTTAATGGTTAAAGAATTTCGTTGGCATTCCGATGGAGCACGTGTGGCTCACCGGCACATCGTAACACCTCGAAATAGTCTTAGGGTGCAGTCATGTGAACTAAAGATCCCGAGAACCATGGAAAGTCACTGTACAAAAAATGGAGTTGTTAGTGAGAACGACAGTATGACCAAAATTGAAATATCATCGGAAGGATATCCGATCGGATGAAATGTATAAATGTATAACATTTGAATACATGGAAAGAGTGAAAGGTCAAGTAGACATAGATACATAACACGAATTAAAAAGTTTAATAGGAATCTAGAACCGATAATAGTTTTATGTAAAATCCGACTTGGTGATTACCTCGTGGAGACTTGGTATTAGGCAACAGTAGCCACCAGTCATATTTTATGTTTCAATTTTGCATGTTTCACTTCCCGAATAATTTGATTATTCAAAAGTCCACAGTCGCTCATACTTTTCGGGAGTAAGTATGAACGAAGACTGTCGTGAATTGGTTTGTAGATTGTCTAAGGAGTTAGACATTGCAGTAAGACTGCTACAACGATCAAGAGTACTTAGAAATAGAGATTTCAGTATTGGATAAACCCGCGCTCAATAGATTGCTTCATGGATTACATCACGAGCAATGTTGAGACGATAATATCATATGATCTTGAAGCGGAGACATATGAGTTGAAATTCACGAGTCGGTTGTGCATTGATAATGCGAAAACGCATCGGTAACTCGATGTTATAAAACGCATTGTTGTGTATGATTTTGACAAATAAAAGACACATGCATATGAGTCAAAGCTTATTCGTTCCTTGACCCTGATGGGAAACAGATATTTGTAGGCCTCTCGATGATTTTGAAGTTGACTAAAGTGCTGGCCAGCCGGGACTAAATTGATGTGTTCAATTAGAAGTCTTAAAGTCAGAAGCAGAATCGGAGATCGGGAAACAGAGAATCGGACAGAGATTGATCTCAATCCATGTCTCGTGTCTGAAAATATCTTGTTGGACGAAGGATCATATGATCACTTATTTATGGACAGTACTGACTGGGTCAGAGTTCGGCAGCAGTTTCTTGGAAGCTGCAAGTTATTTATTAATCAGAAGATAAATTAAAGTCATAGACTTATCCAAGTGGGAGACTGTTGGATTAGGTGTCTAAGCCATGACTTTATATTTATATTTATCTTGTTAATTGAAGCAAATTCCATTTGGGTTGCCCTCATAGCTGGAGGTTAGGATAGAGTTCAGTAGAGTAAAAGGTTGATTTATTAATTGTTTAATAAATCAATAGAATTAATTAAATGGTTTATTACTATATTTAAGTGTTAATATATTAATTAGAAACTATAATAATTAATTAAGATTTAATCCAGAATTAATTGGATTTAATTCAGTGATTAAATTAATTAATTAAAAGTGCAGAGACTGGTTTGTATTTATTTAATAGTTGAATAAATTACTGGCCAGTAGACAGGGGCCAAAAGTGGCGCCACCATGGAAAGATTCTCCATGGTTGGCGAAACCCTATTAGGGTTTAGAAAAGGCTTGGTCCATTTAGTCAGCAGGCTTGCCCATTTGGAGGCTCCTTAGGGTTTCAGCTGTAACCCTTGGAGGCTATAAAAGGAGGCACCTGGCCACCCTAAAACCTGCGCCATTTTGACCTAAGATTACTCTGCTGGACTGTCTTCTCCATTGCTTTGGGTGTGACTTCATTTGAGACAGGATTCTTTTGCTTCTAGCTTCAAGGATCATAAGATCAAAAGGTTGGTTTTCTCAGTTTTGATCTTTAGAAATAATTGTTCCTGTAGGTTTTAGTTTATTATCTTCATAGAAGAAAACATAGATCATTTCTAGGGTTGCATGTGTACCATAAAATTTATTTGTTCATTGTTTGCTAGAAAACCCTTCACTAGGTATATGATTAATGTTCTACATTGTATGGTACAAACATATACTATGTCTTATCACTAAGGGTATAGACAACCTATTGATCGTCCTACATAAATATGTAGAGGTTCTCCATTGGACGTAACCGTCGTATTATCTCCCGCCAGTTTGGCGGTAACGTAGCATGGGTCAGTGTTCCTGCATTTCCACCCATTTTATCCCCCATACCTTTCGTGATCTTTTTTCCTCCATCCCTCCACCGGCCAATGGAATGCCATTGACTATATATATATATATATATATATATATATATATATATATATATATATATATATATATATATATATATATATATATATATATATAACCAATGTGGGATACACTAACACTCACCCTTATAGACATAAGCTCGATGAGGTTATAGGGGTGCGGGACGCCGGCTCTGATACCACGTAAATTATGTGGAACCCAAGAGTATCTCTCCAAAAAAGCCCTTGTGGAGAGAAAGGAATATATACAAACATATAAGATCGTGTCGCATCAATTTGAGATGCACTAATATTGACTTCATCCCGAGCCCCTCTCTCTCCCACTCCATCTTTCGCCCTACTCCTTCACCCGAATAGTTTCAACATCATTTAATCATGGCATCGTAAAACATTGCATTTGAAATAGACCCTAAACATGTATTAGTCTAAATAATTGTTTCTAGTTCGACTTAGAAATGTTAAGGCGTTAAACATAAAACTTTTATATTAAAATAAAATTTTGTAATTTAGTTACAAATAAATTTACATGCATGTGAAAAAAAATATCATAGATAAATAATTCGTTTTGATTGAACATTTACCATCTTTAACGAATGATTCACATGGTTTTAATGGTCTTAAAGTTAGTTGATGCCACAATAAACTCATGTAACATATTAGGACTAAATTAATACTTTTATGCTATTTTTAGATTCCCATTATATGTATTTCTTTAAAAATATGATAAACATGATGACATCATCGTATTATTTATTTTTTCATATTAACAAATAAATGTTGAACTAAAAACATCAAACGATCCAAGACAAATACAACTTAATACTAATATAGTATCAAATGGCTTATAATGAATGTTGAATTTGATTATTCAAACGGTGGTAAATAGATTATGGAGTAAATACTCCCTGAAGTATCCCAAAACTAACAGAGAGAATCAAACTATCCGATTTTCACTATATAAGTCACTAAAGTTTGTCAAATCCTACAAATCGGTCCCTGATGTATCCAAAAAGTTCACAGGTCCATATAAAAAGATTTTTTTGCCATTTTCATTTTATTTTTTCATTTTCTTTTTACCCTTTTGTTTTTCTAAAAAATAGAAAATAAAAAACCACCCACCCCCACCCCCACGTCTCTCTCGCTCTCTCTCACTCTCATAAAGAAACTATGAAAAGGTGCAGACCTCCCCCTTCTAACCCATCACCATCATCATCTTCTCCGACGTCAGCTTTGATCGGAAATCGTCACCTGCATTTGACCAAATATCCAATTGTTTTACCACAGGTTCTTCATCATTGTACAAGTTTAAATGACCCATGTTTGATGCATCTTGAGATGAATCGGATTTCCGGTGGTATGTGGTAACGAGAATGCTAATAACTGCAAATCGGAATGATTGCCAAATGATTTGAACTCAAAAAACGGAATGCTAATAACTGCAAATCGGAATGCTAATAACTGCAAATCGGAATGATTACCGAACAAACAGAAACCGGATTGAAGAATCCAAATGATTTGAACTCAAAAAAGAGAAAAGCTGCAACTTCAACCCCTCGTTGACGTCTCAATCCCTGTACCGATTACCAAATTACATTTCCCTCCCGCTTCTCCGGCCACCTCCGCCTGTGGCGGCGCTACTCCTCCTCTTTTCTTGAACAAGCAACACAGGAGGATACATGGGGTTGAAGAGCTGTAACCACGTAGATCGAGATTACCGACGATGGCAACAAAGTGACGTCTCCGTGACCTATAATCGCAACCCGGCAACAGGATCTGCGTCAATTGCTCCGGTAAGCACCGAGATCCGGCTCCTTAAAATGGAATCAGGCGGCATTGGATAGCTTGGAAAAACCCGGTGCGGCAAAGTGGGTGATGGTTGTTTCGTCCTCTTTGGGTGACAGTGGGGTTATTTTTTTTAATAAAACAAATAATAAATTAAAAGAAAAAGAAAAGAAATAAAAAAAGTATTTTAGTCTTTTTACTTTACTTAGGGACCGATTTGTTGTATTTTGCAAACCTTAGTGACTCAAATAGTTAAAATCAGATACTTGGTTTCTTTTTGTTAGTTTTGGGATAGTTCAGGGAGTGTTTCTGTAATTACTCTAGATTATGGGTGTGTTTGACACCCAACTTTTGAAACTCGAAAAAAAGTTTTGTTTAACAATAGGAATTTTTAACTTTTATTTTAAACAAAATTTTTAAATTGGAAGCTTTTAGCTCTTCGGAGTTTTAGCTTTTGATTTTATATATTTTATATATTTAGAAGGTAATAACTATTTTTGCTGAACACTTTTATACAAATAAAAGTTATAGCTCTCAGCTTCCAGCTATCGGCTAGTTTTATAAAAAACATTCTACGTGAAAAATGTGTAAGCTTCATGTACGATATGACATCCGAAAAACTTTAATAAGTTATACATATGGGAAATTTTAAAAAAATATATTTATCTTGGATAATCATTATTAAGTGTTGATTTATATTTTGGAAAAAAAAATTGATTTGTAATTACGATATTGTAAAGTGCGTCATACATCAAAAATTATGGTACGAAGTGGGTATTACAATTTATAAAGCTCCATTCTCTCCTCATTCATCTCGTCCATACGTTTTTCAGTGATATAATTCAATTTTCATTATTAGTATTATTATTTTTTAAGAATAAGACATGAGTCACAAGTGCATAACTGACATTTAAAAAAAAATAATATTAACATAATTGAAAAAAATAAAATACATTCTTGAAGAATAAGAAATTAAGTACAAATGCATAATTGGCATTCTTGAAGAATGATTTAAGATCATTGTAAGAATAATGGCATTCTTAAAGAATAAAACATGACATAAAAGAATAATGTAAATTACAATTACAAAATATGTCATTCTTATAGGAATGAACGTAATTTACAATTGTAAATTTGATATTCTCATGAGAATGAACATAAATTACTACTCCATATCTGAAAAACTATTGAGAATAAAGATAATGCTTCAACATTAAAAAAAGGATGCTTCAATCTTCCTTGTATGCATAATGCATGTAAACTATCCTCAAGAAGATAACACTTCAAGATTAAAAATAAGCCCTCTTTCTTCTCCTCTACACTTAATCGCTTCTCCTCTTGTCTGTGTATGTGTAAAAAAATTAAGAACCTGAGATCTCTTTTTCTTTACTCGAATACCAAGTGGATCTCGAAAAAAAATAATAAAGAATATGGGAGCCCTTCCTTTTCTCGAGTTAAAGGTGGTGGGAAGAAAACGAAAGTACGTACAAACATGGCTTATGCACTTTTCTGTAGAGATATGGATGATGATGTTGGTTGGGGTGTTCACATAGGAATAAAAGATTTAAGTTATTAGAGAATATGGTGATGGCGTCTTCCAGGGCCGGCCGAGAGATTTTGGAGGCCCTGTGCAATTTGATAAAAGTAGGCCCCAAAACTTGCAAATTCTACAAAATATATAAAAAAGTTTGAAATGTAATGTTTACTTCATATTGTTAATATACTTATTAGACAAACTTTAATTCAAAACATAAAATAAAAATACATTTGCTTCTACTTGAATAACGCTATCCTTCTAGTATTCCTTGAGATAAACTTTTCAATTACATCTTCATAGGGAATGTTGTCCAATAGGTTGTTCTCAATAGCCATCAACGCCAATCCATTAAGTCGTTCTTGTGTCATGGTGGATCGTAAGTACGACTTCAATAACATCAACGCCAAATATTTAGGTTTTTAACATGTTCCATACTAGTTTCATGCTCTTTAATTCTAGTGTTAATATGTATCCAATCCCCAAAACCCTCATTTGCTAATTGATTTTTTCCAATTCCCTTTTTGAAAATTTTACAACAAAAACAAAATATTTTATCAAGTTCTTTAGAATAAACAAGCCAATCTCTATCACATTTCTCTCCATTTGGTAAAACTCTATTATAATATATTGCAGAAAATCT
Organism: Cichorium intybus; assembly: GCA_023525715.1. Lineage (NCBI taxonomy): Eukaryota > Viridiplantae > Streptophyta > Magnoliopsida > Asterales > Asteraceae > Cichorium > Cichorium intybus. The sequence continues at coordinate 27,771,167 of CM042010.1, read as the reverse complement.
TCTTAAATATTTATCTTTAGGGCCTTTTTGAATGGACAAATCTCTTTTAGGACCTTTTACCGCTAAAATATTTATCATGTTAGAGTCAAGGCAATTCCAATTTCTTGGATCAAATATATCAAATGTATTAAAATCATTTGCACCATCAACATTATCATCATCATCATTAACATTAACATCATCAACATTAATATCATTCGCATTAGTATCATCAACATTAGCATCATTCACATTAGTATCATTCACATTAGCATCATCAACATTAGCATCATTCACATTAGCACAAAGATTCTCTTCATTAACATTTTGGTTTTCATTTTCTGAAAAGCTTGATGTTTGTTTGACTATAAACTTATCAATAGCTCCTGTTTGAGATTTAGTTAATTCTTCAAGTCTTTGTTTTTTCTTACGTTTTTGATATCCCGATTCATGTTTTTTAATTCCAGGAGACATTCTAAATCAACAAATAACAGTAAACAGATTAGGAAAGAAAACACCTGATTGGTTTGTTTTGTATAATTTCTTCAATCCTTGTATCAATTGCAATTTCAGAAACAGGAAACCATGGAGGCGTGAATCATTCTCGATTGCAATTTCAGAAATATGAGACCAATTGGAACTGAAAAGTGAATTAGAATTAGAAAGTTAGAAACCGTGATTTCAATTCCAGAAAATCTTAAATCTCTAAAAACTAGAACATACCTAATTGCAGTCGGATTTCAATTGCAGAATCCCTTCAGACTTTAGTCCCCTGTCGGCTTGATGGCTTGGCAGCTTGCAACTCAGATTGAATGATCACTCCCGATCAAGACTCGGAATCAGTCGAATAATCAATCCCGATCAGGACTCGGCAATTGCAGAAGTTGAAGATTGAAAGTTCAGGACTCGGAATCACTCGGAATATTTGAGATCGTGAGAAATTCAAAGAAGATGAGACATATATTAGAACACGGTAACAGTAGTATAAATGATAAATCATGGTGCTTTCCTGATTTCTCGAGACCGATTGAGCACTTACCAAGATGGCAAGATCGATGGGTGAATCAGTCGTTCAGTTGAAGCGTGCGTAGATGTTAATACCGAGATGGCGAGATTGGTGGGTGAATCACGCTTCACAGATTTCAATTCCCGCTTTAGGATTTCAATTCCCGCTTTAGGATATCAGATTCGGACTGCTCGATTTGCTATACATAATACTAGGGCTACTAATTTGGGCCCCTAATTGGTTTTGGGCCCTGTTCAGATGTACCACCTGAACCCCCATTGGGCCGGGCCTGGCATCTTCGATATTGCTGTGGCAATATGTCGGTGAAGGGGTACGTAGAGAAGGGTTGATGGTAATGCATAGGGTGGCGATGTTTGACGACAGTGAAGGGTTTGGCCGGCGTGTAGGGTTCCTTGATGTAGATACCAGGACGCCATAATTATAGGTTTCACTCACCGATAAGTTACTATAATTTTAGGGATTTAATATTAGGTAATATATAATTTAATTAACAAAATTCTTAAATTACCCCTATCATATGATATGTCCAGAATTATACATACATTCATACAATAATTAATGATTTTACATGATTTTAACTCTCCCTCTCTCTCTTTCTTTCTTCATATATATATATATATATATATATATATATATATATATATATATATATATATATATATATATATATATATATATATATATATATATATATATATATATATATATATATATATATATATATATATATAGGGGTGGGTTCAATGCAGAACCAAATTAAATCACCTAACTACAGAACCATGCTCCTAACCGTTGGATCAAGTTTTTATGATAAAGGGTAGGATTGTCCAAAATAACATCCATATCTATATTTGAATTTCATAACTGAACGTAAGAAATTAAATCAAATCAAATCCTTGAAAACAAGAGATTCCATATATATATTCAATATCACGTTCTTATCAATACATGATCTAAGAAGATCAATTGATCCCAAAAAATCGAATTTGCTCCTATTGAAGAACTTGCTCCTGTCGAATCACTATTGATATATCATCATAAATTAATATATGTTCATATATGAACATTGAATCAGATCACTGTTGATATATCATCGAAAACAGCTAATTCAAAAGCTTATGCTCATATATGAACATTGAAATCAGATCATGGTTGACATATCATCGTAAACAACTAATTCAAAAGCATATGTTCATACATGAACATATGTTCATACATGAACATATGTTCATACATGAACATATGTTCATATATGAACATTTAAATCAAATCATTGTTGACATATCATCCTAAACACTTAATTCAAAAGCATATGTTCATACATGAACATATGTTCATACATGAACATTGAAATTAGATCACTGTTGACATATCATTACTAAATGTATTCTGTATAAGGTTATAGGTTCATCTTAATCTTTGAACAAGTTCAACCAAATCAACTAAACCAAGTCAACTAAAACCAACGTGAATATGTAAAAGACACTATAACCTTATACAAAATATATATATTATTAAACGTTCACAAATGAACAAATAACCTTACACTATCACCTTATCAGATTTCTGTTTATGTTAATTGATGATAATATGTTCATTAATGAACATATGTTCATTAATGAACATATGTTCATTTATGAACATATGTTCATTTATGAACATACAATTACAGGGTAAAATATTTTCCAATCTTCCACTACAGACGCATGACCAAACCAACCTTATGCACGAAGAAACTACAAAAACCAGTTCATACCTCAACTAAACCCTAGCAGAGAAGATGTTGGCCGAATTAGAAAATGTCGATACGTCTAAAGAAGATGAACTGATTGGAGTGATAAACCCAATGTATGTTCATATATGAACATTGAAGTAATTGGTGGTGGTGTTCGATGTATAGCAATAAACCCTACCAGATTTTGCACGAAGATGACAACTTACATTGATTGAATCTTCAATTTGGCAATTAGCGATCTGCACAAAGATCTATATCCCTTGAACGAATTTCCTCTCTATTACAAATTTCAGAAAGCCCCTTCTCCATCTTCGATCTTCAACATCATCGAGAAATTAAATACATAAAATAACAAGATCGAGAATGACTTGCACCATCTTTAGATCTGAAACAGTTTTCGTGATGACGGGAGGCGAGAAGCATGTGATACACAAACTTTTTAAAAGGTTTCCCTAATATGCCCTTTCCTGGATGTGATTCTCTACACACGAGTAAAATTCTTTACGTTACATCTTTTCTAATCTGATCCGTTGATAAAATGATCCAAGGGTTATAAAAGTGGTTCTGTGGTTAGCCGATATATATTTGGTTCTGTATTGAACCCTCCTCTATATATATATATATATATATATATATATATATATATATATATATATATATATATATATATATATATATATATATATATATATATATATATATATATATATATATATATATATATATATATATATATATATATAGGCAAAAGTTCAACAAGGGACTAATATAAATCATGGTACCAAGAGACTAATCTCATCCACACGATTATACACTTTACGGTGGACGTGCATCTACCGGATTATAAAAAAACCCACTTCGTTTTTTTAATTTTTAGGGCTTATTTTTTATCGAAAAAAAAATCTGAATATATAGAAATTTATAACTTTTTATCCTCTACAAATAGAGATCCATATTGATATACAAAAAATGACTTTTTTTTCGAAATTTCCACTAGTTGAGATTCACATGTGAATCTGAACTGTTATTTTGTTCACTGTTGACACACACAATTGCATATGATATTGTCATATGAATTTGAATAAATTTTTGTGTGAATGTGAATGGAATTAACTTATGAATCAGAGTATATTTATTATAAATGATTAAAATATTGAATTGTTAAAAATTTTCTAACTAAATTAATCATATTCATATTTCGGAGTATATTTAAAATACCATATGATATTGATATGTGAATCTGAGTAAATTGTTGTGTGAATGTAAATAATTTATATTGTGAATGAGAGTAAAATCATTATAAATGGTTAAAATGTTGAAGTAGTAAAAAACTGTTAAGTAACTTCTCAATACTATATGATTTTGATATGTGAATATGAATAAGTTTTCGTGTAAATATGAGTAAATCCATTTGTGAATCAAGTATATTACTTATAAATGGTTAGAATATTGAAATAGTAAAAGTTTTAAAAGTAAAATAATTACTCATATTCAAATTTTTATAGTTCAGATTCGCATGTGAATCTGACATGTTATTATGTTATTCTCTATTGGCATTCACAATGACATATGATTGTAACGTCCCAATTTTTAAATAGATTTAAAAATAAATAATAAAACAATTTCAGTAAAAACACATTATGTTTATAAATATAATAACTCAAAATCTTTAATTATTTAAAAAAAACATTTAATACCAAATTAGTTCGGCAGCGGAAGTCAACAAAACAAGTCAACTCAATATAAATCTTCAAAAGACGTTGTATCTGTGTGTACCCGTCTTGCCTGATCGTCAATTCCACCTGCAAACCTGAAATAGTAATTTAATAGGAAAAGGATAAGCACACGGCTTAGTGAGTTCCAACATCTACATAGTATATCAATCATACATACTTAACCTGCTATACTCAGTACACCGAACTATAGTCTTATACTCAGCATTTTGAGCCGCGCATACTCTGTACGTCGAGTCATGCGTATCTGCTCAGTCGGAGCCGCGTATACCCTGTACGTTGGGTCATACGTATCTGCTCAGTAAGTCTAACACCTCTGCTCAGCACTCAGAGCCGCGCATACTCTGTACGTCGAGCCATGCGTATCTGCTCAGTGCATCTTGCGGACATCTCCATATTGCTCAGTACGTCGAGCCACCCTATATTGCTCAGTTCGTCGAGCCCGTACTATCTACATACTAGACCTAGACACGTCTAGTACTAGCCACACACTATATCCCAACACGTACAACTATAACATGAATGTATAATATTAATAAAATACACACAACCTGGTACTATCCACAAACATCTTACAAGCACACAAAATTCGATAAAGCACATATAACGTCTATACAATGTAGTGAGAAACTCACCTGATATGTAGAAGTAGGTTGCACACACAAACACATGATACTCAAGAATTCCGTTCTTCCCCGAACCTACATTTCACGTGGTACTGCTTAGAACGAATTAACGTTTACATTTATTACTTATAATTATATAAGTATACATGTATTTTCCCGATACCCGACACGTACAATGTCCATACCCTCCCTTTACTTTATAAATATGTCATTGAGGTTATTAATGATCTTAATAAGCATATATAGGACCAAACACCCGCTACGAACTCTTTGCCGCAACCAAGACCAAAAACCACGAAATATTACTTGACAGCAATGTTGGTTTTTAGACCCACGACAGGATTTGTAATATTAAACCAAGGATATATTGAAAATAAAATCCAATAAAAATCAAGGGTAAACTAGACCCAAGGGAAAGATCACAGGGCCTGACCTCATGTCATTTTCTATTTTCAATAATAAAATAAAAATCTCCAAAGTTGACTGATACAATCAGTCCACCCATTGAACCATCCTTTAAAGAAATATTAATCGCTCAAAATGGGTTAATAACTAAACTCTGAAATTTGGTGAGGACAAACTAGACTTCAAAAGTGAACCAAGGCCACTGGCCTTGCCCCCAAACGATCTTTGTACAATTCATAATGAATTTCTCATGACAGGGGACCAAAACTGACAGCACCTGGACCAATTAGTGGAAATGGGCAATTCCACATGGCTTAGGATCTGAATCAACTCAGACCCTTTTAAGACAAGAAACTAGACAAAGTTACCATCTCAAGGACATAAAGCTTGATTTAAATGGATATAACCACGATTTTATATGAGTTTTCCAAGACTAATACAGAAAGCTGTCAAGTGAATTAATTGTGTTAAGTTCTAAGCATTATAAATCATTAATCATTAAGCCCTTAAAGGCACATTCAATCACCATATTTTCCTGGCCAAAAGAAGGTACTTTTAAGTGGTTTAACCTGCTAACAATCCACTTAAGGGGTTAAGTCAACCCATGAATCAAACCATAAAATAACTAGAACTTACAACTCTTGGGATTTAATGCGATGATACCAAGTCGAGCTTTCCAAGATCCAGCACCAGATCATGGACCAGCCACGAGTATGGCCATATCAGCCCTCCACCGCCACCATTATGGTGGATTAAGGTGGTTCATGGTGGTGCCCATGGTGGCATAAGATGAAGATAAAGAGATATTGCATAAAAACCATACTAGGGATATCTAACCTTGGTTTTAAACATGTTCCTCTTCCTCCTCTCCCCCCTTCTTCTTCCACCGTGACTTAGAGCAGCCCTCCCCCTCCTTTGCCTTCTCTTCACAGCCCCGCCAAGAGCTTCTCGATCTCACTATCTTCCCGCTCCTCGTTTCTCCTTTCTCGGCAAACAAGTGGGCATCGACCTTTTGTTTTGCGTAAAAAGGATTACACACACATATGTGTGAGGTTGACATGTGTGAGTGGGCTAAAAAAAAGAGACGTGAGGCCCTCGTCTTTCCTCCCAATCATTCACAAAACAAACAAAATACCCCAAAGAAAGAATTTTCTGCACTTTTAGGATATTGGCAGAACTAGCCCCTACACTTTCATCTTCTATTTTTGTTTAGTCCACTTTTCATTTAATTGGCGATTTAAGTTTCAAAGTGACAAAACCCACCCCCAACATATAACTTACTTTTGTTTTTAGATTATCATTATTATTATTATTATTATTATTATTATTATTATTATTATTTAAAAAATAATAATTAATTCGTCAAAACGAACATACCGAAAAACGGGGTGTTACAACTCTCCCCCACTTATAAGAATTTCGTCCCCGAAATTCAACACCAAGACAATAGGTAATCTAGGTTGAAACTTCCATTAGCCCATAATTACTAGCTTAACGACATGAGCCCAAATATGTTAAACATTAGCCCATCAGGCCTAGAGTCCAACACGGGCTGAAAAGTCAACATAAGTCAAGGTCAATATCTCTCCAATATTAACAGATAGGTCATATACTTTGTTTTTATATGACATCACATCACTAATACTCATAACATACATCAGTCTGTGCATTAAAGTAATCACTAAATGACACCACGTTATACACCTTTATTCCAAAAAGTTTCATCAATATCCCTTTATCACTAGAGTCAGCAGCGAATCTTGAAAAAGAAATGGCACTCAAGGTAGTGAAGAGTCGCACCTACTGTAGTTAGTTTGAATTTTGGCACTAAAACATGAGATTTCCCTTCAGTTCCGTGTGCCCTTTCGGTTCCAACTGCAAGATGCTATATATATACAGGTATGTAGTATCATTCATTTCCACCTTCATTTTCAGTCTCATCCTCTCTTATCAATAGTTTGTTCGTAAACGAACTCATATTTAAAGCTGTGTCATGGAAAACAGATCTTCAATGGGCAATCTATCGAACCCAGGACCTGATTTTCCGTAAGGAGAGGGTACTTCAGACCAAACATTCTTAATAGAGTTCGGTATCTCTAACATTCTAAACATCTATCATCCATACTTCAATTATCTTTCTAATGTTTTGTTTGATTTTGAATTATGGTACAGTCTTCCGGATATACTACCAATAGAGCAACTCCACAGTGAGCCAGAAATTTTTCCCGAGCTGAACATTAACTCAGAAGATCCGGTGCATGCATCTTTAGACTTTGTACTTGATCAGACTCCATACCTTCTACCAGGTTAAATTCTTTTAAATGATCGCTTTTATGAATATTCAGTTTTTGTTTTATCATCTGACAATTGTTATTTGTAGACCCACTTGTGGATGATCTATCTGACTACAATCCATTCATCGACGTACCATCAACGAGTAATGAGATCATCCCCATGAATCAAGGATTCATGACTGACATTCAGAATGAAAGTCAATTACAAACAACTCATAACATCAATATTGAAATGAATCCCGAGCTTGGGGTTGGTTTTCAATATCAAAATCACCTTCAGGTGATTCAGAGGAACTTAGAAGGATTTCAAAATCCTGAGTCCATGATTGAAAACGTACAATTACCACCGATAGAAGCTACCGATTTTAATGAATCAATGTCCGTATTTGGTTTAGAAAATCAGGATCATGTTCAAATGATCCCAAATATTAATAGTACATTTGGACTCAATCTTCCGATTCCGACAACCACAGTAGCTGGCACTAGAAGAGGTTTCAGACACTCATTAAGTAGAGAAATAATAGCCGAACACTTTAATAAACCAATTGAGGAAGCTGCGAAAGAACTCAACATTGGTTCGACTCAGTTAAAAAAACGTTGTAGATATTTAGGTATCGAACATTGGCCCCAACGACAACTTAAGAGTCTGCAAACTCTTATTGATCGTGTTGAGGTAAAGAATTACATTTTTGTTTTTAATTCCTTTATATCATAAAATTGTAATTACTAAATTTATTTGTGTCATAGGAATTTGGTAACGAGTTTAGTGGAGCAGCAGGATTATCGAAAGATTTAATTCCCAACCTAAAAAGGGAGAAAGAAGCAATAATTGAAGGATCACAATCGGGTCTAACAGACGGCACAAAGAAACTAATACAAGCTGCTCATAAGGTTGAATATAAGAAAAGAAAATTTCTGGAAAAAGGGGAAACTTCATCCAGAACTCATACACAGCAGCAATCTCTGCCATCTAATTCTGGTATGAGTAGTATTAATCCTGGTTTACTCGAGCCTGTGAGTGAGGGGAATTTTGGAGGCTCTGTAGGTAACCTAGCCTGGTTTCCTCCTTCTTATAGCTACCCCCAACCGGTTCCGAATTGGAACCCTTCCTCATCACTTCCCTACTTACACACTCCCCAAACGAGTCAGTTTTTAGCCCATAATCATGGGGTTACGGGTTCCAACCCTATCGAGACCCCACACCTTGGAGCTCCTCCTCCAATAACTGAAAGCATATCCCTTCCAAATCCTCAAGAAGGTACAAGTCAACCTAATGATGACAAAGAGTAGAGTGTAGAAGATCTTTTCTGGCTTCCTTCTGATTCCTCATATTAGGTTAGTAGTTCTGTAAACTTTTCTTAATGTACTAATATAAAATTATAGTAATGGATCACATATACCAACGTGTTAATACTTTTATTTATTATGTATCTCTATATTTTTATAACTACCCACACCCTCAGCTAACTGGATTCCTCATGACCAACTCCCGATTCGAACGCGGATCCTGTGCTTTCAATAATAGGAGCTCTACTACTACCTTCCACACCTATCCACGTCCGTTCCAGGACTTGTCCAGAAGTCCCCAATTTACTTCTCACTGATAATTTTAGCACATATACCCCAGGTTGTTTCACGAACATAGTTGTATACAATTATTGAATTAGAAAATCTTCCAATTAAAAGGGCTTACCCTACGAATACCACCAAACAAAGAACATAAAACAAGGTCAACTTAAACATTTTAGGAGAATTTAATCCCAACTGTATACACCTTAATGACATTCCTTAAACAACCTATCAACACTAGCATTTATTCACAACAACAGGCAACAAATAATCTGTACACCAATATGTGATTTTCTAGTAGGCATTCAAGCATACATATATCATATATTACATAAACATCAACAAAAACTAAGCACTTAAACCTTTTCCCCATTGACGTCGGCTGACGGTACACACTGCGTCTTCATTATAGTGTTCATTTAACCTCTTACTCGAAAAACAACTTTTAATTTCTTGTAAAAATATATTTAAAAAAAACTTTTGAGTCTCAAGCTTGAGATCAAAACCCACCAAGTGAGTCTGATTCACTCAAGCTATAGCTCTGATACCAACTTGTAACGTCCCAATTTTTAAATAGATTTAAAAATAAATAATAAAACAATTTCAGTAAAAACACATTATGTTTATAAATATAATAACTCAAAATCTTTAATTATTTAAAAAAAACATTTAATACCAAATTAGTCCGGCAGCGGAAGTCAACAAAACAAGTCAACTCAATATAAATCTTCAAAAGACGTTGTATCTGTGTGTACCCGTCTTGCCTGATCGTCAATTCCACCTGCAAACCTGAAATAGTAATTTAATAGGAAAAGGATAAGCACACGGCTTAGTGAGTTCCAACATCTACATAGTATATCAATTATACATACTTAACCTGCTATACTCAGTACACCGAACTATAGTCTTATACTCAGCATTTTGAGCCGCGCATACTCTGTATGTCGAGTCATGCGTATCTGCTCAGTCGGAGCCGCGTATACCCTGTACGTTGGGTCATACGTATCTGCTCAGTAAGTCTAACACCTTTGCTCAGCACTCAGAGCCGCGCATACTCTGTACGTCGAGCCATGCGTATCTGCTCAGTGCATCTTGCGGACATCTCCATATTGCTCAGTACGTCGAGCCACCCTATATTGCTCAGTTCGTCGAGCCCGTACTATCTACATACTAGACCTAGACACGTCTAGTACTAGCCACACACTATATCCCAACACGTACAACTATAACAGGAATGTATAATATTAATAAAATACACACAACCTGGTACTATCCACAAACATCTTACAAGCACACAAAATTCGATAAAGCACATATAACGTCTATACAATGTAGTGAGAAACTCACCTGATATGTAGAAGTAGGTTGCACACACAAACACATGATACTCAAGAATTCCATTCTTCCCCGAACCTACATTTCACGTGGTACTGCTTAGAACGAATTAACGTTTACATGTATTACTTATAATTATATAAGTATACATGTATTTTCCCGATACCCGACACGTACAATGTCCATACCCTCCCTTTACTTTATAAATATGTCATTGAGGTTATTAATGATCTTAATAAGCATATATAGGACCAAACACCCGCTACGAACTCTTTTCCGCAACCAAGACCAAAAACCACGAAATATTACTTGACAGCAATGTTGGTTTTTAGACCCACGACAGGATTTGTAATATTAAACCAAGGATATATTGAAAATAAAATCCAATAAAAATCAAGGGTAAACTAGACCCAAGGGAAAGATCACAGGGCCTGACCTCATGTCATTTGCTATTTTCAATAATAAAATAAAAATCTCCAAAGTTGACTGATACAATCAGTCCACCCATTGAACCATCCTTTAAAGAAATATTAATCGCTCAAAATGGGTTAATAACTAAACTCTGAAATTTGGTGAGGACAAACTAGACTTCAAAAGTGAACTAAGGCCACTGGCCTTGCCCCCAAACGATCTTTGTACAATTCATAATGAATTTCTCATGACAGGGGACCAAAACTGACAGCACCTGGACCAATTAGTGGAAATGGGCAATTCCACATGGCTTAGGATCTGAATCAACTCAGACCCTTTTAAGACAAGAAACTAGACAAAGTTACCATCTCAAGGACATAAAGCTTGATTTAAATGGATATAACCACGATTTTATATGAGTTTTCCAAGACTAATACAGAAAGCTGTCAAGTGAATTAATTGTGTTAAGTTCTAAGCATTATAAATCATTAATCATTAAGCCCTTAAAGGCACATTCAATCACCATATTTTCCTGGCCAAAAGAAGGTACTTTTAAGTGGTTTAACCTGCTAACAATCCACTTAAGGGGTTAAGTCAACCCATGAATCAAACCATAAAATAACTAGAACTTACAACTCTTGGGATTTAATGCGATGATACCAAGTCGAGCTTTCCAAGATCCAGCACCAGATCATGGACCAGCCACGAGTATGGCCATATCAGCCCTCCACAGCCACCATTATGGTGGATTAAGGTGGTTCACGGTGGTGCCCATGGTGGCATAAGATGAAGATAAAGAGATATTGCATAAAAACCATACTAGGGATATCTAACCTTGGTTTTAAACATGTTCCTCTTCCTCCTCTCCCCCCTTCTTCTTCCACCGTGACTTAGAGCAGCCCTCCCCCTCCTTTGCCTTCTCTTCACAGTCCCGCCAAGAGCTTCTCGATCTCACTATCTTCCCGCTCCTCGTTTCTCCTTTCTCGGCAAACAAGTGGGCATCGACCTTTTGTTTTGCGTAAAAAGGATTACACACATATGTGTGAGGTTGACATGTGTGAGTGGGCTAAAAAAAGAGACGTGAGGCCCTCGTCTTTCCTCCCAATCATTCACAAAACAGACAAAATACCCCAAAGAAAGAATTTCCTGCACTTTTAGGATATTGGCAGAAATAGCCCCTACACTTTCATCTTCTATTTTTGTTTAGTCCACTTTTCATTTAATTGGCGATTTAAGTTTCAAAGTGACAAAACCCACCCCCAACATATAACTTACTTTTGTTTTTAGATTATCATTATTATTATTATTATTATTATTATTATTTAAAAAATAATAATTAATTCGTCAAAACGAATATACCGAAAAACGGGGTGTTACAATGATATTGTCAAGAGAATCTGAATAATTTTTTTTGTGTGAATGTGAATGAAATTAACTTATGAATCATAGTAAATTCATTATAAATGATTAAAATGTTGAAGTGTTAAAAATTTCTTAAGTAGATTAATCATATTCATATTACAAAATATATTTAAAATATCATATGATATTGATATGCGCATCTGAGTAAAGTGTTGTGTGAATGTAAGTAAATTCAATTGTGAATCAGAGTAAATTCATTATAAATGATTAAAATGTTGAAGTAGTAAAAAACTTATTATTAAATTCTCAATAGTATATGATATTGATATGTGAATATAAGTAAATTTTCGTGTAAATATTAGTAAATCTACTTGTGAAACAAGTACATTACTTATAAATGGTTATAATATTGAAGTAGTAAAAGTTTTAAAAATAAAATAATTACTCATATTCAAATTTTTACAGTTCAGATTCACATGTGAATCTAGACGAGCTGTACTTATAAAAAATAATTTATTTTTTATATATCAATATGGATGTCTATTTGTAGAGGACAAAATATTATGAATTTTGGTATATTCGGTTTTTATTTTTGAAAAAGAATAACGTCGAAAAATAAAAAAAACCAAAAAAATTAAGTGGGTTTTTTATTATAATCATCTACATGTGCGTCGACGTAACAAAATTTACAACCTATTTTTTGGCCGTTGATGATTTTGATTCCGACGATCGGGATTAGTCCCTTGGTACCATGGATAATTTTAGTCCCTTATTGAACCCAACCCATATATATATATATATATATATATATATATATATATATATATATATATATATATATATATATATATATATATATATATATATATATATATATATATATATGTGTGTGTGTGTGTATATATATATATATATATATATATATATATATATATATATATATATATATATATATATATATATATATATATATATATATATATATATATATATATATATTCTTAAATTACCCCTATCAAATGATATGTCCAGAATTATACATACATTCATAAAATAATTAAAGATTTTACATGATTTTAACTCTCCCTCTCTCTCTTTCTTTCTTCATATATATATATATATATATATATATATATATATATATATATATATATATATATATATATATATATATATATATATATATATATATATATATATATATATATATATATATATATATATATATATATATATATATATATATATATATATAGGGTTGGGTTCTTGTGAGAACTCAAAAAACCATGAGATCTTGAGAACTCTTTCTGATTGGTCAGATCACAAAAGGGCACGATTGTCATTCTACGTAATTCACATTTATTATTGATTTTTTTTATTTTTGGCAATAATACTAACAACTCCTAAAATCAAGGCTATTAGATTTGTATTTTCAAATTTAAAAAAATCAAGATTTTATTTTCGTAATTTCGTTTTTATTTTTAAATATTTTTTCCGGAATTAGAAAAACATAAAAGTTCTGAATTAAAAAAAAACAAATTTTCAAAATTAAAAAAAATATTTGTGCATTTGCATGTGTATATATGCATACTCGCAGATGCATATATGCATATTTTCACAATTCATAGATACATATTCGTATTTTTACTATATAAATGTAAAAAAATGAACAACGCATTTTATTATAAACAATAATATACAACTGGTTTGAACAATACATACATAAAATTTAAAAAGTACAATAATATACAACTGTTTTGAATGATACATACAAATTTATTAGAAATAATGAACGTTACATACAAAAAATATAAAAAATACAATGAAAATTCATGATATCTTCATTTCTCAAAATTTCAATATTCATTTCTTCAATTTGCTCGATAAATTCTCCAAAATCTGCAATAACATTAATAAAAATTAATATACATGTATATTCAAAAACATTAAAATAAATACATACATGCATATATGCATATGAACAAATGAACATCTATTTTTGCATATATATGCATATATGCATATGTGCACAAACGTATTTATACGCATAGAAACATATATGCACATATGCATTTATATAAGTACGTATTAAAAAAAACCCCAAAAAAATACTTACATGCATATATACACATATGCACATAGGCACATATATGCAAATATGCACACATGTGTACACAAACAAATAGACATATATGAATATGTACACCTATGTACATATACACATACGTATATGCACATATGTACATACGTATATACATATACTCACATACGTATATGTGTAAATGCACATACATATACGTATATATATATATACATATACATTTTCACATATATATTTATACATATATACACATACGTTTGTGCATATATCCACATACAAACATATACACATTAACAAATGGACATGTATGCATATATACACATACATATGTCCATATCCACATTTATGCATGTGTGTATGTGCACATATGCACTAATAAGCATGTGTGTATGTGCACATATGCACTAATATGCATGTGTATATGTGTGCATATCTGCACATCAACACACACACACACACACATTCAAGCATACAATCTATTTTTGACATACACAAAGATACACCCAATAATCAGAAGAAAATTGGAAGAATTAACTTACATATTAAGGAATTAAGTTTTTATTTGAAGACTGAAGTTTCTGTGAAGTCTTTCTAATATAAAACTTGTTCCATCAAATAACAAAACTACCTCGTTGTCTTTGTAATCTTCATTACTACCTTCAAAGCTCACTTTTGGTTTACCTGGTAAGGTTGTTTTGGGAAACTTTGTTATCCTTCGTTTTATGCAATTTTCCAAGTGGGTTCTTATCAATGGACGCCGGCTTGAGTTCATCTGAAATATCCAAAATGTGTAAGTAAAACAATCTCAATCATTCTAGATATAATTTACATCCTAAATTCGTAGATTGTTAATTAAAAAATTTGATTTGAATGATTTTTTCAATTCGGCATTTTACAGAACACTTGGTGGGCATATTGATATATACTCATCAAAACAAAAGAAAATGTACGGTCATCTAGTTGATCTTCTCTCCAAGACGTCTTGACAATACCAAAACAAGTTAAAACAATCTATTAAATAAAAATAACAAAAAGTATATACCAATTAGCAATATATTTGATGAGAAATAAAAGAAAAAATGTGTTCAATTATCTGACAAAGTATAATTATAGCCAAAGTCGGCAGTGACATCTCTTGACATGTAACTGCACATCAAATCTGATGCTGGAGAAACATATGGAAAATGAGACAAATTGACAAATAAGATGGTATTCTAAATGAGCTCAATGCTCCGAAGTATAAAAAAGTGACTTTTGAGTTGGTTACCTTTTCAGTCACTTTACTTGCATAACACCATTTAAAGAAGAAACTAATTGGAAATGGCTGCACAATTGCACTCTTGGGTGTTAAGATCTAATGTTGATGAGCTATTTAGCATGAAAATGAAATTGTTCAGACACTGTGTAATCAAAATGTGATCCAAAAATTCAAAACCCAAATAGATATATTAAAATTTTGTAAATCCCACATTATACAGAATACCCACAACCATTATTTGAAGATTACTTGAAATTTAGTAAACGGTAGAGAATTAATACACGAAGAAGATGAAGTACGTATTACACTGAAGAATAAAACAAGTGTATGAACAATATTGACCATTAGCAGTCAAATTGGGAGCTTCCACCACTTTCCTACTGCCCACACTATCAAAGCACAACCCTGTAAACAAGCAAATTAGTGTTTTTTCTTCATTACCATCAACAAAAATATCTAAAAGTACAAATGAAACATATAAATAAAATCAGATTCGACATGAACTTGATAGAAAATGAAATGTTGCATGCATTCTTGATCTGGTCTCTCGTATCTGATGCATAGCCATGTAACTAAGATCTACCAATAAAACCCTTGCAAATGATTATCTTCCTGTAATCAATCCTATGATTGGCTTCAAAATTCTACAACGTATTTGATTTGAATGATTTTTTCAATTCGGAATTTACACTGTTGCCGGCGGAAGAAACACTGGGGTGAGCGGCGATGGGTGATGTTGTTGACGGCGACGACGAGTGGTGCTATTGACGGCATCGACGAGTGGTGCTATCGACGAGAAATCCACCTCCACCAGTGTCTGCGTCTTTTTCTTCTCCACCGACGTCATCGACATCTCCATTGTCGAAGATCTTGATGTCTCAGTCGTTCGGTTTGTGGGACAAGAAAGGGAAGGCTAGGGTGTAGATGGTTATGGTGAAACGGGAAGAGAAAGAGAGATGTAGTCGGAGGACGAGAGATGGAGAATCGAGGGATGGAAAGGT
>CM042010.1:27601831-27746831 GCA_023525715.1 Cichorium intybus | reverse complement strand
CACATGAAAACATTTTTGTTGTACCACAGTAAGACCCGTATTATTTGTCCACCGAATAGAATCTGTAATGGAAGTGACTTTAGGAGTGTCTAAATCCAATCATCCTCCAATTAGGCCCCAAATAGAAGCCTCTATAGGACACATAGTAAACAAAGTGGTCATGTGTATTAATATATGAATCACTATACAGGTAAAGTAAAGAGTATATGTTTACGCCTCTTTTGTCAAGTGTACATACCATGTTTCAAACTCTCAAGCAACAATCAAACAAGAACATGTTACATTACCCAACTACTTAGAAATTTTATTTAAGAAAAACAATGTTTCCTTTGAAAATCGTTTTTGAAAATCCTTAAATCACCAGTTTGAGTTTGGATTCACACTCCTGTTCATCCAAATCCTTGGAATCACATTCCTGTTCATCCAAATCCCTCAAACCAAGGCTTTGATACCAACTTGTAACGTTCTAAATCCAGTAATAAAATTTTTTGTTTAAAAACAGTTCAAATACATAAAACGGGTTACCAAATAAAACCATCCAAATTAAAATTTGTTATTCAAACATTAGAAATCATATTCAAAACATTTACAAACATTATCTAGCTGAAGACTCAATTATCAAAACCTCAGATGCGGTACAGTCGCGCCGTGCTCCAAGCTCAAGCCAACAAACACCTGAAAAACAGTTGGGGTGAATGAGTAAGCACAAAGCTTGGTGAGTTCCCAAGATATCACACAATTCATCACATAATCACATTCACAAAAGGTCATCGAGCTTGCCCCGATCAACCTGGCTCTCGGGCTTGCCCCGATCCGCCTCGGCTATGAACTCAAGAACTTGCCCCGTTCCATCCGTCACCGAATCAATTCATACTTTGGACTCTCGAGCTTACCCTGATCCGTCTGGTTATCAACTCACTCTTCAGTTGTCGGAACGAATCCAACAAATGTCAAATACAAGCATAACAACCTAAACATACAGTCTAACCCATCAGGTTTCTATCATCAGCTCAACAGTCAAATAATGTAAGGCACGCCTAGCTACCATACATTACTATACACAGTAATTAAGTTACCTACGTATGTAACTTCACCCATAGTATAGTGAGAACTGAGAAGACTCACCTGATCCGCAAAGTCAAGCAGCACTCCACACGCGCGTCTTCAGATTCCACAATGTGAACTTCCTAACAAGGATAAACTCCACTTAGAACTTCCTAAACCCCAAACAAGATAAACCTCTAAGATCGGTACCCCAAACCCTCAAGTTTGACCAAAAGTCAGACTTGTCAAAAAGTCGACGGTCAAAGTCAACAAAAGTCAACAGGCACAGTTAGCGTCGCTCACTCCTCAAGTTAGCATCGCTAACTATGAACAGTCCAGAAATGTCCATTAAGTTCTTAATCTATTCAGCCAAGGTCTTAATCCTTCCAGGGACCTTCCAAGCAGTCCCCAAGTCCATAAAAATCCTAACTTTAACCTTCTAACATAATCACACAACTCCAATAACAAGATCCAAGTCCAAATGATCCAAAACTTCAACTAAACCACCAAAGAGAGTTTGGCTTACTCGATAAACCAACCTAATGGTTCTAAATCAGACCTTAAGGCATAAAGTTCCAAAATTTATCATTTCCAACCATAGATAATCATCCAAAGGGACCATTACACTAATTTAATCATAAAAACCCACTTTAAAACATCATAAGAACCTTAACAAATCATAAAGGTAGGAACTTTACTCACAATGGTCCAGAAAATGCAGATCTTTGAAGCTTCACTCAAGAGAAACAACTTGTAGCATCAACACCTTCCTTCTAGCATCATCAAGGCTTCAAAAATCCATCTAAACACACCAAAATCATCAAAAACTCATTCTACAAGTCTAGAGAGAGAGAGAACATTTTGGAAGTTGAAATGTTGTATTTGGCGGCTACCATATGTTTCCCAACCCTTAAATATGGCCCAATCATGAAAATATAGGGTTTTGGCCCAAACAGGGCAGTTAGCGCCGCTAACCATGAGGTTAGCGCCACTAACTGGCTATCGTGCAAAACCACCAGCAGACACCACATTAGCGGCGCTAATGCCCATGTTAGCGTCGGTAATGGGCTTTTTCACCAAAACTCCATTTTTGCTTCTTGCGATCCGCGAACTTTGACTCTTTAACACCCGAACTTAGACCTCCTGGGATTAGGGTCTTACAATAACTCTCTTAACGGATCCCATTATAACAATCATGTCGAATCAATATCTATTGTCTATATTGTGTATTTGATGGTTCATATATTGCCTATTATTGAGATGTTTGTGATATTTGAACAATTATGGCTAGGGTGCTTTGTGCTAACTTAATACGTGCTCTACCTAACCATCAACCCCGTTAAGATAACTAGGGTTTGAGATAACTAAGATGACTTGGGGGTTGGGCATTGAGTCCATGTATCTACATTTCATTTTTCATATGTACACTCTTGTTTCCTTGAGTTGTTTTGATGGTCATTTCATGAAACAATGTACGTTTTTTTAATGAGTGTTTTGCTTGAAACTATATTTTTGATATGTTTGAAAGGAAAAAAGGTTATTTCTTTATATATAAATGTATGATTGTTTATATATTTGTTTTTGAGATATCTAAACACTACGTGATTAACTAGGCTTCCCAAACCTAACATACTATTAAGACATGCACCTAGGTTAATAGTAGTTTTAGTAATGCATGTTTCAAGTTTGAAGACCTTTGGGTGTTTGAAATAGTTGTGACTAAGTTAGTTTTTTTTAGAACGGCTAAAGTTTATAAACAGCACTAGCCCGGAGCTAGGCAAGAAACAAAAATTACATCAAAGTAAATAAAATAGGATTCATAAGCCAATGATTTCAATCAATATGGAGCTTATGTTTCACATGAACAACCCAACAAAAATAACACACAACAATATCGTTAATGAGTTTATCCTTTTTAGGTCTAGCACTTCCAAAAACACACTTATTCCAAAACATCCAAATTGTCTACTAAGCCGTAGTTAAAATCGCATCCAACACCATCTTGCTGGTAGCGGACATACGAAGAGAAGCAATGCAATCTCCAAAATTTGAGACCACGAAGCAAGAACCCAAATCAACATCAAACCACTGGGAAACTTTAGACAATACTGCATTCGAAACAAAGCAATACATAAACACGTGATTGACCTCTTCCGAATATTCACCACACATCGGACAAAGAGAAGAGTACACGTCAATCCCACGAACAATAAGGTTATCTTTAGTTGGAAGTCGATTCAACAACAATCGCCAACGAAAGATGTTAACTTTTAACGTGACTAACTTATTCCAGACTGTTTTCATTGGCGCATGGCAAAGACTAGCATCATCAATTACAAACCTAGTTTCTTTAACAGAAAAATCTCCACCATCTCCCACGTCCCACACCCACTCGTCTGGATTTTACGAAAGAGAAAGGTTGCTTAGAAGCTCCATTAAACCTGTGAATTGGGTCAACTCAAGCCCTCCCCTTGGACCCCTTCTCCAAGACCAACTCCAATTGCCATTCTCCCTTCTCTCTGTAATAAGAAAGTCTGGATTCATGTCTAAAGCCATAAGACAATAAAATGTTGTTTGTAAAGTAACATTACCAATCCAAGTATCCTTCCAAAAACGAATACTTCTACCATCACCTAGTTTATTTCTTAGCGTTTTTATAGGAAAATGCATTATCCACAATGGAAGACCAAATCCCTTTCACTTTTAAACTAGGAGACTCTTCATCAAACCCACCGTACCACCATGAATAGATTTAATAACCCGAGCCCACAGAAGGTTGGGATTATTTACAAAACGCCAACACCACTTTAATAGCAAAGCGTCATTAAGAGCAGCTAAACTGCCAATACCCAGACCCCTATAACACTTAGCTGGCAAAACCTGAGACCATTTCACCTAAGTAATTTTTTTCTCATCTAACTTAGCGCCCGAAAAGAAAGACAATCTAGCTGACTCCTGCAACTCACGGATTTTAACTGTTATCTCATACAAAGAACAATAATAAATACCAACCGACCTTAAAACCGATCTAATACGAGTAAAACGACCTCCTATAGAAAGCTATCTGAAATTCCAACCCTTCAACTTTGACTTAAGTTTTTCCAAAATCGGCACCCAACTAGAATTCTGTATAGAAAGCTATTTGAAATTCCAACCCTTCAACTTTGACTTAAATTTTTCCAAAATTGGCACCCAACTAGAATTCTGATTCATTTTTAAGCAAACCTGAACACCAAGATACTTAAACGGTAAGCGATCTGCTTCACACCCTACCACAGAAGCTATGCCATGATCCTCAGACTCCGCCACACCTACTTCATATAAATTTGATTTTAACAAGTTTATTTTAAGATCCGAAACTTGATAAAAACACTTAAGAACCCGCACCAAATTTTCAACATTCAATCTGGACCAATGTCCCACGAAATTAGCATCATCAACATAAAAAAGATGAGAAACCAGGACCGAATTCGCCCCCATTTTAACAAGAATGAAGAGACCTTCATCAATAGCACGAACATTGCCACATTCAGAGCTTCCATCACTAATAAGAACAAAAAAGGAGAATGTGGATCTCCATATCTAAGACCCTTTTCCAAACAGAACTCGTGGGTTGGGCTGCCATTAACCAGAACTGACGACCTGGAGGACTCCAAACAAGCTTTGATCCACTTCACCCAAGTAGCACCAAAACCCAAAAACTCCATAACCGTAAATTAAAAAATTCAGTAAACGGAATCATAGGCTTTCTCAAAGTCAATTTTGAGAATCATACATTGCTTTTTATACTTCTTAACCCAGGACATGACTTCATTCATCATAAGAGGCCTATCCAAAATCCGCCTTCCTTTTAAAAAAGCAGATTGTTCAACTCCTATCACAGACCCAATAACCACAACAAGCCGATTTGCTAAGGTCTAGCAATGATCTTGTACAAAACCCCAATTACACTAATGGGGCGAAAATCTTTAACCAGTCTAGGGTCTTGGACTTTTGGAATAAGAATAATTGTCTTTTTTCTTAATTGTAAAAATCCTCGTATACTCTTTTTAACAACCGACTTTGTTTTTGTTAAAGTTTTTGATGATTTGGGACTTTCACAAACGCAAACATTGAAAATGGTTTTTAAAACCTTTGAAAAGATGTTTGAAATTACCATTCAGAACTAGCCAGTATGATGAGTGTTTCACACATGGAGAGTCATTTACTTGAATTACAACATTAAATCCCAAAGTTAAACAATTTCATTTTTTTACTTCTCAATTGGGACACCCGTAAAACCTTCTACGTGGATTCTTGATTGTACAAGATGTCAAAAAATCTTGCTTGAGCTCCACAACTATAGATTTGTAATTTACCTTGAAAGTTTTGTCGATTCCTAAATTTTGTGCTTAAAACATATAAAAAAGCTCATGACAAAACTTATGACCAGATGCACAATTCGGGTGAAAAGAAGAGAAAAAACTAATTGATAGTGTGTTTTGAGTTCTTTTGATATAATCATTGACATTGTTATATATATCCTTCAATCTTGCAAATATTCTTAAAATTATAAATCAATAAACCTTTTCTTTGGAACGTGCATTATAACAAAACACATCCATTTTCAGGACCTTATTGAAGCTGCTGAATTCCCAGATTATTTGACTTGTACTAAATATGGTCATTTTCTTTAAATTTAAGAACTCGCCAGTATCCATAAATGTTTACCTTTTCTTATCATATTAGCATTTTTAGCATCCAAATTTGGTCAGTTGTTTGAACTTACAGGATAACAAATGCACAGTGCTTATATTTTCAACATTATGCATACATTTAAAAAGAATTAGAGTAATACAAAAGGAAAATGTATTATATAGCAGTAACGGAATCAAAATCAGGAAAAATGTTGCTCAATTTAACTCATAAAAACCAGTAGAACAGCGATAATGAATCCAACGCCTCCCTTTTGAAAGATGCTTCTTCCATTACTCTGTGATCAAAAAATTATCAAACCGTCAGTCCCTAATTTTATTGTTTTCTTTATATATATGAAGTGGCATTTTTATATGAAAAATATTTTAGTTTTTTTACCAGATCTAGTGTTGGTGATGGTGATGGTGCTGTGTCATCAGAATTTGTGGCGGTCACCGGTGCTGGTGGGCTGTTAACCACCGGTGCGGGTGCTGGTGCATGGTGTTTCTTGTGTTTATGCTTTTTGTGCTTATGTTTTCTAGGAGCTGGTGCAGGTGATGGACTCATGTCTGGTGTTGGAGCTGGTGGAAGAGCAACCGGTGTCGGTGCCGCCACTGGTGGTGGTGTAGCCGGTGCGGGTGCTGGCGGAGGAGAAGTTGGTGCTGGCGGTGGAGAAGTTGGTGCCGGCGGTGGGGTTGCCGGAGCTGGCGTTGGTGGCGGCATAGTAGGTGGTAATGCAGGTGGTGACACCACCGGTGGTGGTGTTGGGGCCGGCAGTGGTGGTGCTGGTGGTGGAGTAGACGGTGTTGCGACGGGAGGATTCGCTGGTGGTTGTGGTGGCGGGATGGATGGGCTAGAAACCAGAGGGGTTGGGGTGGCTGGTGGTGGTTGTGTTGGTGGAAGTGGGGTGGTGGAAGGTGGCGGCACTATGGCGGGTGTAGTTGATGGTGACGTGGCAGGCGCTTGTCCATTGGAAACCACCACCATAAGGCAGATCGAAGCAAGAATGGTGATGATATTCGACATTTTTGGTGAATGTTTTGTCTTTGGATGAAATAAAATCGGTGATTATTTATAAACACATCCATCACGTTTAATTTCAGATGAAATAAAAAAGGTTGGTGTTACATGTCCTTCATGTGGGTGTTACATCTCCTCTAAGATATGACTTTAATGTTAATCTTGATAGTTTCATGATGTTAACTAACTACCTAAAATGGGGCCACTTAGTAGTCTTTAACTCTTTATAATTCGTATACAAATTAATAACTACATGGAAATAAATAATAATATATAACCAAATATTAAAAATCATGAAAACAAGATTTGGTTTATAAACAGAAGATGATCTTGAAGGCATGTTGCATCTTAGAGAAGAAGTTCGAATGATGATGTGAAACGGTAATAGTTGAAGGTGGAATTGGTGATTCCGGTTCTGGCGGAATCGGTGATTCCGGTTCTGTT
The DNA here is from genome assembly GCA_023525715.1 of Cichorium intybus. Lineage (NCBI taxonomy): Eukaryota > Viridiplantae > Streptophyta > Magnoliopsida > Asterales > Asteraceae > Cichorium > Cichorium intybus. The sequence continues at coordinate 27,739,649 of CM042010.1, read as the reverse complement.
TTCTTGTTTCTCCTTGCTCGAAAGAAACGTTTCATGATTTCCGCACACTCTACTGCCAGTACCCCTCTTCTTACCGCCATGTTTTGGTGGAACGGATGCATGGGAGCAGGCGGTTTGAATTTGTCGGTTGGAATTGTGTTTTCTCCTTCATTTCGATCATTAAACAGACTGAAAAATCATGAGAAAGTTACTCAAATGAAAATATTTAGTTCATTTTAGTTAATTTTTCTCGTGACCGCCAACCACCACTGCCGGAATTGGTAGTTCCGGTTCTGGCGGAATTGGTGATTCCGGTTCTTTGCATACCTAATCCAGCTGCCATCAGCTCCTAGCAGCTTATTGGGAGCTCCCCATACAACTGTGTCAATTCTGGCTTGAAGGATTGCTCCAGCACACATGGGACACGGTTCAAGTGTTACATAAAGAGTAGTGTCCTGCAATGAAAGTGAAACCAGTAATTACTTAAAAATGCAATAATTGAAAATGTTTAGTGGATTAATTATATCATATATCATTCTATGTGAAAAAAGAAAAATAATTCGAATAAAAAATTAATCATTCCAAGATTAGTTAATTTAGTGATTGGGTTTACAAAAGCCCAAAAGTGATGATATTTTTAAGGTGGGTATGCAAAAAGATTATCAAGATTCAAGAATGGAATGTTTTTTGAGGTGTGTATGTAAAAAGACAATCAAGATTCAAGAACTAATGTTTATTGAGGTGGGTATGTTAAAAAGCCATCAAGATTCAAGAACGGAACGATTTTATAAGTTGGGTATGCAAAAAGACCATCAAGATTTAAAAATAGGGTTACTTTCATAGATGGGTGATGATGAAGAATTTGGCTTTTTATAAAACATCATTGTTTAAAAAAAAGTAACATTATAATGTAAGCAACTAGAACATTATATTCACAAATACTATTTTAAACCATAAAAATAAATAAAATTAAGGGTATTTTAAGAACAAACAGTTCCTGTTGCCTAACTTATGATAGTATTGTTCTAAAACAGTGTTTTTTGAAGAAAAAAACTTTGTTTACTACTCATTTATGACATCAACGCTTAAAAAATATGATGCTTTTTTGAGATGGGTATGCAAAAAGACCATCAAGATTCAAGAATAAAATGTTGTTAAGGTGGGTATGCATGCAAAAAAGACCACCAAGATTCAAATGATTCAAGAACCAAATAATTTGTTATGGTGAGGTTTGTAAAAAAAAGACCAATTCGATACAAGATTCGAATGACTTTTGAGGTGGGTATGCAAAAAGACCATCAAAATTCAAGATTTTTTCTTTTGAGGTGGATTGTGCGTATCATGTCATTCTAACAAATAAACCTTTTAAATAAAACATTCTTAAGAGATAAAGAGAAGGACTAATTAATTACCAAAAGTCTCCACGACCTAAGTTTTTTTGAGGCTTGACGTATACAAATCATCTCTGCATGGGCAGTGGCGTCACGTAATTCTTCTACCCTAAAAACACACATTAACTACTACACAATAAATTCCATCATATTAAAACAAAATAACCACCAAAAAAAAGAAACATAAAAAACTCACAGATTATATCCACGAGCTATAACTTTACCACCATGCACAATTACAGCTCCAACAGGCACCTCACCCACGTCAGCAGCCTTTTTAGCTTCCAAAATCGCTTCCCTCATAAACATCTCATCTTCTTTTCGTTGCTTAGACTCAACACTATACGCCTCTTCCCATTCATCAAACTTATCTTTATGTTTCTTGATTGAAGGCAATGGAATCACTGATTCCGTGGTTCCGGATGGTTTCTTGTTATCATGATCATCCACTTCACGACTAGAAAACCATGATTCACTGCTAATAGATAGACATGTAGAACACTTTCCGCCACCCGAGTTCGGAATGTGCGATTCCGAACATGGAGATGCCCACCGGAATCGGAATACATCCCCAACAATACTCCATAACGACCTCTCATTATTCTTGACAGCATCACCATTTTCACTTGTGGAAGAAATGTTATAATCTGAAGCATCAGTCACGTGCCACATTTCATCAGAAGGCCCTTTTGGTCCACACCCATCATCTAACGTTTCTTCAAATTGTTTATTTTTCATTCTTGATTCTGATTGGTTGGTGAATATATCAAATTCATCGTTATGTTTTTGGGTGTATGCCTCACTCACATTCAGTTTATTTTCATTTTTCTTTCTCCAATTTTGACTTGCACCAATGGATTCTCTATAATACCCTTTTATAGAATCCTTCTTTTCCAATATTTTTCCTTGTTCTTTTACACGTTCTTGTTGCCTGTCAATATTTCCCACAACTTCATCAATAAAACGTTCATTGTCGTTTTTGTTTTTCTTATCTTCACAAATAATATGCTTCTTATCGATCTTTTTTCTTTTCCTGACACCAGTACACTCCAAACCTACCTCATTTGTTAATAAATTAAGCATAACTTCAACATCATTGGCATAATCATCACTCACATTACTCAGAAACTGTTTTTTCGCCTTGTACACATAACCCATCTGCCTTTGTTTCTTTCTTTCCTTGAAAGAAAGGTTTTTATAGTAATAATTGTTATTGATATTAAAGGAAGAAACCCGAGAAGTATTAGCATAATCTCGTCTACTGTTACCATGAAAGATTAATCTTTTAGTAAGTGACCATTGAATCAAAGTTGATTGGGTTAATCCTTTACATAAAAAACTAGGGCTTCTTATTGCAGTCAATCTATTACACATTGAAATATTAGCAGTAGAATAGCAGCAACAACAAGAACAACAACAATTTGGCGATGAAATTAATAGTGGGGTTCTTTCAAACATTTCATCGAACAAGTAGGAGGCGTTATTGATTGGTAAAGATAAGCTGGGGGGTCTACACCTAAGTGATACATCTGGGTTGAAACAAGTGGAGTGCATTATACTTGTGTTCTACTGACGTTGTGCGTCAGACAGATGGAGTAAAGGGAGGGAAAGGGGTTGTTACCTTGACGTTAAAAGTGACTTTCTTCGTGTAAAATCTTTCTGGATTGGTAATGGTGAAAGTACAGGCGAGATAGATTGAAAGGACGAGACTGATAACATGGTCATGTCGACTGTGTTTAATGGTAGTTGCTCTGAATTTAGTCTAGTAGTTGGGAATGCTGACAAATAAATAGTTTACCGATTACGATGTGAATTTTTTTTATAACTACAAATGTATACTCAGTTGTAAAACTCAGCCCATCCAAAAGCGGATTACTCGTAATCGGATGTTGTCTCAAGCGATTTTATGAGAATCGATAAAAAATACTCGGACTCGGTCAAATTCGGTACAACTCGGTCAAACTCGTTGTTACTCGGTCAATATCGGTGCAACTCGGTCAACATTGGAATCGGTCAAACTCGGAAAAACTTTGTCAAACTCGGAAAAAATCGGTCAAACTTGAGAATTTTGAATTATTTTTATAAAATAAATCATTAAATTTTTATTTAATTAGTTTAAAAAATTTAATTTATTTACTTATTTAACAAACATTTTGTTGTTTAATTTTAATTTTGTTTAATCAAATCAAATTTGATGCAAATATGACTATATTCAGTATTTCGGTATGTATAATCATATAATTAATATGTAAGTATTCACCCTATCCAAGTACTTGCCGAGTACTCTCCGCCTAGACCGAGTACTCGCTACTCGCTAGTCGACCAACCTGACACCGTATAGCGACTTTTGCAACATTGTCTATCCTACATCTACTCTAATCATCTATAAAACCATTTATTCTCCCTCGTGCAGATTGAGGGTCAGAAGGCGACGTCTGAGCACTTGGTCAAGAGACCATTCTTGAATCTTAAATGAACTCTCCACATCTCTTAACACATTTCCATTATTTAAGATCACCCTTGCAAACCACTACAATTTCTTTCAATTGTTACGACTTTTATACCATCCATACCGACTGATTATGATGGGAACAATTCCACACATCAATTTTTACAAAATTTTGAAAACTTTTTCAAACTAAAAATGTTTTTGACAAAATTAGCCGTTTGTTCAAAGCTGAAAGATAGAAAATGTATTTTTATTTTTGTAGAATTGTTCGGTAAAAATAATTGTTGTTTTAGAGGTGTCAAATTAAATAAAAGTTAAAATCCAAAAGCTCTTATGATAACGATTGGTATGAGGAAAAAATTGGATTGTATTAGATTTGACTGAACAGATTATTATATAACCGATTAGAGGAATAAGTAATTAAGAAGAAAGAAAAGAAAGGGTAATTTTGACAAATATTTTTTGTTCCAATTTATTCCACATTTTAAGATGGGACTAAAATTCTAGTAAATTAGTCTCGTTTGACTTGTTTAATAATTTCTTTTGTTCTTTTTCCATCTGTATCAACGGTCATTTGAAAAACTTTGTTTCGTCCTATCCTGTATGTTCCATCCATCAAAAACTACCTAAAAGAACTTGAAGTCGTATTTAGATTAAGAGTTTATTTATTTGAAATAAAAGTTAAAAATTCGTACTATTGAACAAAACTTTCTTTTTCTAATTTGAAATTTTTTATAAAACCTAAAAGACAACTCAAAAAGCTTTCAAACTCTTGCTGCCACATACGCTCTAACTAAAAAGAAAGTAATTATTCATTCAAATACTATATTTAAAACATCAATGTGCTATTTAGGTAATAATATTGCCTTAGGCATAGGTCGCCAAACAAAACCTGCAATTTTTGGGTGTACATATTTATTCCAAACATATTTCCATCGAGAGACAGAACTTTTCTCTTTGATTGCTTTTCAAAACGTCTTTTTAACTGAACTACAATGGTCTGATTCTTTTGAAGAAGATATGTAGGCAATTCGGCGTATACCCGGATGCGCCCCCATCCACTCCCTCCATCAATGGATAAGGATAAAACAACATCTTTCACTGTTTCATTGGAAAAACCAACGCTCATATCGATTTTCTTTCGCACTACTGGAACAACAAAGACAACAAGAGGGAAACCGTATGAGAATCTCGTGTTGATTCCCATGCACAAGAAATTGAGAAGGCATTCATCAAGATAAAGTAGTCAGTGAAGTTTGCCCTATAAACCTTAGAAAGACAGCCTTTTTGAAGCTCAAAAAAAGTTGAAAATTTGTAAAAGACTTTCAAACTGAACCATCTAATTAAGAAGTGTAATGCCAAATTGATTACTCTCCGCCCAAAGCTTTCCTTTACCGGAGTGAGTCGTGCTTAGAGTAAACAACTCATTTAAAGCATGGTAAAATTCATCTAAAATAATCGAATAAAACAAGACTCTAAAATCAATAGTTGGCATTCCTTCTTTAAGTGATCAATCTTTCCCAGTCTTGTGTATAGTGTGTGTGTGTGTGTGTGTGTGTGTGTGTGTATATATATATATATATATATATATATGTGTGTGTGTGTGTGTGTGTGTGTGTGTGTGTGTGTGTGTATATATATATATATATATATATATATATATATATATATATATATATATATATATATATATATATATGGTGTAATAAAAAAGATGTGAATAAAATCTATATAATAATAATATAATAAGGGCTAGAAATTGGGGTAAACAACGGCTTGGATCTCTGAAAATCGTGTTTGAACACTCTCATATCAAAGTATTTCGATGGTATGATCGAATCTTTGATTGGATAAGATTCAGATGGTTTCTAGATCAAAGAATGTGTGAAACGATATGTTTTTCGTACCCAAAAAACGGACCAAAATGGGCATAAAACCTGTCAAAAACGGACAGAAAACTATCACCGGGCGTACCCACACGGGTCGTGTGGTTTCTTCTGTTTCAAATTGCTTTGACATGTACACGGGTCGTGTGGTTCTACACGGGTCGTGTACTTTCTCGGATACAAAGTGCTTTGACATTCACACGGGTCATCTGATGTCTACTTACAATCTGTTTCCAAATAGTTTTGTAATCACATGGGTCGTGTTATCCCACACGGGTTGTGTGATCACAAAGATCAGAAATCAGGTCATGGAGAAAATGTATTTCTAATGTGTTTTTGATAAAGCAACATAGCCCAAATAAAAAATACAAACAACTGAATTTTTGATGCGTTTTTTATCAGCTCGACCCCAGCCAGGGGCTCTACCCCTTAGACCCCGCCAGGGGCTGCCGCCCCATGGATCCTGCTACCAGGGGCGCTGCCCCCGGACCACCGTTGGTTTAGGGCCTTCGTCCCTAAACGACAGTGTACTTTAAGTCTTGATCAAATTCAAACAAGTGTGCACTCTGCACCTTCCTTACTTGTTTGATGTTTGTCAAGATTATATTTTGTCAACAAGTTAATCAATTATACTTAAGTACACATTGGTAATATACAATAGCCAACAATAAGTATAAAGATATTATCGAAATGTTATATAAGTTATAGACAAAGAACACATGTGGAATATTTTTAATAATAAAAACAGTATAATGACTTAATAATTAGTCATCATTGTACCAAAAATAATATTCTTACGTAAAAAAATATTTACGTAATTGGTCGAATATGAACTGAAGTTGAAGAATGTTTTGAAGTGTTAGCAGCACTTGTTCGAAACAAAATTGGTAGCCAATAGCCCAATAATAATAATGGACTCCCAAAACTAAGCGACGTCCCAAATATATTTCTCTTTACAACACTGAATATTAAGCTATATGGCGTATTGATATTTTCTTTCAATTTCCAATTGAATCGCTCGGATCGACATTTGAGCTTTTTTGGTGTCTTTGTTTAAAGCAAAAACTTTTAACTCGCGCTCCTTTTTTGCTTTCTTCATACTTTTGCCTTTTGAATTTCACTTGGTGTTTGTAAGTTTTAGTAAACTAGTTTATGTTGCCGGATATAATTCGGCAACCATATCACCACCGATAAACCCGAATTTCTTGATAACAAAGTAGATTTTCTTGGTTGATCTCTCCGGATAGAACGTTACGGTTGTTGCGGTTCTTCTTCGAAATCATCAGAGTCGTTGAGATCATAAAAGCACTATGTGTCTGACGATCCCATTTGGTCACCGGAATGCAAAGTCCTACTTCATTTCGAAGCCGGTTACATATGGGAGACAGTGCCCACCTCGGTGAACTTGTAACAATATTTGAAGCTTTTAATTGGGAAAAGTCAACCCGTTGCTTATCATACGCTACTCATCTAGAGCTTTCTTCAAAGACGGTTTCTTTATTCCCCTGCTTTTCGAATTCGACGTTAAGTTGTTGAAAATGCTGCTAGATTTCGACAAATTTGGTTCAAATCTTTCCATTTTGTCATAACTTTGTGTTTTAACAGGTAGGTTCGTGCCCTAGCACTTTGTAGATTAATTTTTCCTCCACTGTCTTTCAAAACTTATCCGCCTTTTGTGAGTTGTCTTATTTTGAATCCTCCGTCGAGTCCATGTAAGCAGTTGCCAACGTAACCTCTTCTTTGGAAGTCCACTTTCTAGGAAGAGTAGGACCCCCAATATTAGCTGTAACTTTATATGTAATTAATGTGACTTATAAATGCACAAGGCACTTATAGCATATGTATATAGCTGTAACTTTAGGATTTATTGTTTAAGTTCAGTTTCATTGTTAATGGAATTGATAACAAAAAACTACGATTGGTCATAGAAATCTAGTCTAAGTATTAAACTTTACCTTTGTAAAGACACGACAACACAAAGTAATTATGTTTTATGAAACCTAACCTATAAAAAATTAAGCTGTACACTATAAACATATGTTTATAGGTTTATGATTTAAAGAAGCTAATTATAGTGGCAACCTATTTGCAATTTGAAAAAACTTGTAATACTAGCAAGTTAATATATGAGACTTGTTTATGTTTTCTTTTCCACGTTAATATATGAGACTTGTTTATCTTTTTACCTAGCCAAGCCAAGGAATCAAAAGTGCAAGATTTTGGTTACTGCAGGAACCATCAGCATGAAATTTTAAAACTTGGACTAAAAGTAAAAATAGAGGTAAAACCAGAGGGACTAAAACTGTAATTTACTCTTAGAAAAATGTTTTAAGGTGTTAGAATCACTTGTTTGAAACAAAATTGGTAGCAAATAATATTAGGCTCCTAAAACTATGCGACGCCCATAATATACATTTGAATCGTATACAACAAAGTGATCGTGTGCTGGGCCTGAAGTCGTGTCTCCACCATGGCTTCACAATTGTATGCTGAAAAATAATGACTGCCTATATTTTTCTGTTTACAACACAGAATATTAGAATTTTAACTTTTCTTTTGGAAATTTTATTCGACATCGCTTTTTATATGTTAAAAAATAAATTTGAACTCTAGATGCATAAGACCCTTATAGCATGTGTATATACTGTAATCGGGAATGATTTTCCCTTGCTTTCTCATTACGCAAAACAACGAATAAGTACAAGAGATACAAAAGGGCCTTGGGCCTAAACAAATACAATAAATACAACTGGGCCGCTATACATACGTACACACTAACAACCCCCCGCAGTCGTAACGGGAGGAGATCGAACGTTCAGACTGGATCGGAAATCTAAAAATAAAGATGACGGAAGACCTTTGGTAAATATATCGGCGTACTGAGACATGGTCGGAACATGAAGAACCCGAATGTCACCAATAGCCACTTTGTCGCGAACAAAGTGAATGTCAATCTCGATGTGCTTGATGCGTTGGTGTTGAACCGGGTTAGTTGAGAGATAGACAGCACTAATATTGTCACAATAGACAACCGTTGCTTTAGTAGGCATGAAGTGAAGTTCTCGTAAGAGGTTGCGCAGCCAAGATGTCTCTGCCACGGTGTTCGCGACCCCTCTATATTCTGCCTCGGTGCTAGAGCGGGAGATGGTAGCCTGTCTTTTCGAAGACCAAGAGATGATGTTAATGCCGAGGAATACGCAATAACCGGAAGTAGAACGCCTAGTGGCGGGGCATCCCCCCAATCCGCGTCAGAGTATGCAATGAGATCATGTGAGGTGTTGGCATGAAAATGAATGCCGTGATCGAGGGTGCCACGAAGATATCGAAGGATACGTTTCAGCGTATGAAGGTGCGGTTCCCGAGGGTCATGCATATAAAGACAGATTTGTTGAACCGCGTATGCAATGTCAGGTCGAGTAAACGTGAGGTATTGGAGAGCCCCAGCAAGGCTCCTGTAAAGTGTTGGGTCTTCAACCGGTTGACCAGATGAGTCCAATTTGGATTGAGTGTCAGCAGGAGTGCGACATGGGTTGCATGTCATCATGCGTGCCCTTGTGAGAATGTCCACCGTGTATTTCTTTTGACTGAGGAACATACCAGTAGAAGAGCGTATGACAGAAACACCTATCATGTTCCATTTGCAACCAACCGGGCCTTGTATCTGTTTAAGGAGCCATCTGCGTTCTGTTTCTTTTTGAACAACCAAATAGACCTCACAATGTTCACCCCTGGTGGTCGTGGTACAAGAATCCACGTTTTGTTATTAACCAAATCATTATATTCCTCTTGCATGGCTTTAAGCCAGTTTGGATCATTTAGTGCATGCAAGTAAGACCGGGGAGTGGAGGACTCGGTTTCGGTAAGGAGATTGAGACGAGTGATGGGTTTAACAATGCCATGTCTAGATCGTGTGGCCATGGGGTGAGGAGAATGAGGGATTGGTTGGTTGGGGTTGTTGGGAGCAGTCGACGGTGGAGGATGACCGCTGGTGGAAGGCTGTGGGATGGTGGGGACAGCAGACGATGAAGGCGCTGCCGAGGAGGTGGTAGGAGTATCCATAGAGGTGCGGAAGCAGTGAGCAACGGGAGATGAGGATGATAAATCATCAAGGAAATCATAAGAGGGAGCCTCATCCGGAGTGAAGGAACCAAACGGAAATATCGTCTTATCAAACACGACGTGACGAGAGATAATAATCTTTTTAGAAGATAAATCGTAGCAACGAAAACCTCGTTGATTAGAGGGGTATCCAAGAAAGACACAAGGAGTTGTGCGAGGTTGGAGTTTGTGGGTGAGATTGACGTGAGGAAAACACAAGCATCCAAAGACTTTTAAGTGTGAATATGTTGGGCGAACGTTGAAGAGTTTGTGGTGAGGAGTGTCATTTTGAATAGCGGAAGACGGAAGTATGTTAAGAAGGTGGCAAGCCAAGTGAAGAGCTTCAACCCAAAACGTGGGTGGAAGGTGAGATTGGAATAGGAGTGTTCGGATAACGTTGTTTATGGTTCTAAGCATTCTTTCGGACTTCCCGTTTTGTTGAGAAGTATATGGGCATGAAAAACGAATGGAGATGCCATTAGTGTCACAGAGGTTTTGAAAGGCGTTATTGTTGTATTCCCCCCATTAGCGCATTGAAACGATTTGATTTCACAATGAAATTGAGTTTGAACATAAGCACGAAAATGAACAAATTTAGCAAATACATCAGATTTTCGTTTAAGAGGATACACCCAAACATGATGAGAAAAATGGTCTAGAAAAATAACATAAAATTTCAAACCGCTATGACTAGCTAACGGTGAAGTCCAAACATCGGAGTGCCCAAGTTCAAAAGGTGAAGTAACACTAGAAGTAGAAACACTAAATGGAAGTCGTACATGTTTGCCGGCTTGACAAGCGTGACAAATAGAGGTAGACTTAGTTTGATTACATTTTATTGCATTGCTAGAAACTGAACGCTGAAAAACGTGATCGCCGGGATGACCAAGACGTTGGTGCCAAAGGGAGGGAGCAAGAACAACAAAAACTTGAGGAGTAGGAGCGGTGATCGGGTTGAGGTCACCCGTGCTATCACAGCGGAGAAGAACCCGACGAGTCGCGAAGTCCTTCACAGAAAAACCAAAAACATCAAACTCAATGGTACAATTATTATCGCGAACGAACTTACGAACAGACACTAAGGTCTCCAAACATCAAAAACATCAAACTCAAACTCAAACTCAATGGAACAGGAGCATCAAGGTTCTCCAACAGGTCTGCAATGGTCTTGATACGGGTACAGTAGGCAACCACAGTGAAGTCTCCCATGGCTATGTTACGAATTTCAGTGTCAAGTTGAAAAGCCTTGGCCTCCTTGTTGGAACGAAACAGTTGTTCAAGGCTGGTCCAAAGAACGTGGGCTGAAGCTTTTTGCTTGAGAATGGTGTTGAGAAGAGTCTGGGATAGAGTACCGTATATCCAAGATTTGACAACATTGTCAATACGTGTCCATTCAGCATCTGTTAAGGTTGCAGGAGATTTGGTGGGTGAAGTAAGGTGGATGTCGACTCCATACCCGGCACAGTGGGTGAAGAATAGTTCTCTCCAGGCATCGTAGTTGTGTCGATCAAGGTCGAGGATAAGAGGAACAGATGCACGGATATTGGTGATTCCATATGGCTTCTCGGATGCCATTGGAGCGTAGAAGAGAAGGAGGGAAGAAGATTATGGTGAAGCGCCGTGGGGAAGAAGGCTAGGGCAAAGCTCTGATACCATGAAATCGGGAATGATTTTCCCTTGCTTTCTCATTACGTAAAACAACGAATAAGTACAAGAGATACAAAAGGGCCTTGGGCCTAAACAAATACAATAAATACAACTAGGCCGCTATACATACATACACACTAACATATACATGAAACTTTAGGATTTATTGTTCAAGTTCAGTTTCATTGTTAATTGAATCGATACAAAAAACTACAATTCGTCATAGAAAATTAGTCTACGTTTTAAACTTTACCTTTGTAAAGACACGACAACAAAAAGTAATTATGTTTTAAGAAACTTATACCTATAAAACAAATAAGTTGTACATTATAAACGGTTGGTGGTTTATTGTCAATATTATTTAAGTGTAATAGATTAATTTGTTGACCCAATACAATCTTGATAAACATTGAACAAGTAAGGGTAGTGCGGAATGCACACTTGCTTGAGTTTGTTCAAGATTGAAAGTACAATGCTATTTATGGACGAAGCCCCTGAACTGATGGGGGTCCGGGGGCAGCTCCCCTGGGAGCGGAGTCCAAGGGGCAGAGCCCCTGGCTGGGTTTTGATCCTTGTGTTGACCCTTATATAGAACCCGAGTTTGATAGCAGATTATGACCGTTTTTGTTGGTTGAGAAAAATGTCTTGTGACAGTTTTCGTCAATTTTCAGACAACGGATGATATTCCCAATTTTGGTTATTTTTCTGGTACATTCTCTTAACATAACTTCACATTCTCTCTGTTCGAAATCTCTAAATTTTATCCAATCAAATGTTCGATCTGTACTATCGAAATACTTCGATTTGATAGTGTTTTCACGACTTTCAGAGGAGAATCCAAGCAACCCTTTTACTCCTAATTTCTAACATAAACATATGTTTATGATTTAAAGAAGCTAGTCCTAGTGGCAATCTATTTAATATTCAAAAAAAAAGTTTGTAATATTAGCAAGCTAATATATGAGACTCGTTTATGTTTCTTTTCCACGTTAGCAAAGGTGAAGTGTCTACCTACGACCGCCTAATTAAGTCGAAGACTACTGTTATACACGTTTAGGCCAGACAAAATTCGTATTAAAAAAAAAAAAGTCGACTTCACCAATGTTAAATATAAACTATAAGTAAGTTTACTTGCTCCAATTTTATATTTTAATTTTCTTATTTTAGTTTTTTAAGATGTGGTCTCCTATGATTTGAAAATGGATTATACGTGTAAAACCTTGGATTGACCGGAAAATATATTTGTATTGGTGTGGGTTAGCCAAGTCAGCCTGAACGAGTCAACTTAATCAACGACTTGTAAACAACGGTTTGATCTTGCGGTTCAAGGGATACCTCTTATCTTGTAAACAAAACAAAGAAATAAAAAATGGTACGTAATGCCTAATTAATATCGTTTTCAACATCGTTGCGTGTTTTTCTGGTCATAAAATGGGAGAGGGCAATGCTATGCTTTTTTCAAAATTTAAGCTTAAAAATTTAGGTTTCGTTCAAGTGTGTCTGCTTTGAATTAAATCATCTATGTGAATTAAAATAATCAAAATGAACGAAAATAGCATAAATTTAGTAGTTATTTTTGTTTGTGGTGTACGTTTGTTAATTGTGTTTATTGGTGGTGCTGTGGGGCTCTAAAGTCTAAGATTCCTTATCATATCTACGGTAAAAGGCGATTATCATTATAAGCAAGTCCGTTTCATGCCTCCTATTCAAAGGTTGTTCATGTCATAGATAAACCGACTACGTAATTGATTTGACAATTACAATAAAATTATGAGGCAATTTTTCTTTTAGAACTCTTATTTATTACCAAGATGCTAGAAGAAAAGAGAATAACATAGGAAAAAACTTTATGAAGAGGAAATGGCGCCAAGAGGGTTGTGAAGCCAATGAAACGAATTTTCACTTTAGTGTATCTATTCATTCTATTGTATACCCAAGAGAAAGAATGAGAGATTATGTTCTCAAAGATTGGGGTCTTCTTAAAAAGTTGGGGTCTTCAAGAAAACGTCATCCCCACTTAAAATCAAAGCCTTACTAAAAGTGAATTAGATTCCAATACCAAGGTGTCATTCTCCTTTACTAGCCATAGATATTTCCCATTTCACCCAAGAAAGTTTTTTTCCATTCGGAAGTGATTTTCAAAGAGACCCCAAAACAGTGATAACCGTTTCAGGAGCTCTAAAAAGAGACATATATAAAATTTGATGCTTTCCAAGACTAATTTAATAAGAATAAGACTAAACTGTGTGGTGCCTTCCAAATTTTATAGGCAAACTTGTCACGTAGGCGCCACATAGGATTTCAGAAACGTTTCTAAAATGTGTTTCTTAACTTGGGGTGGTGTTAGAAACGTTATTGTGTTTGAGAGAGAGAGAGAGAGAGAGAGAGAGAGAGAGAGAGAGAGTGTGTGTGTGTGTGTGTGTGTGTGTGTGTGTGTGTGAATGAGAGAGAGGAGACTGATCGGTAAACGTTTGTTTTCCAAATTTGTTTCCTACGCGGGACGGTGTTTGCTGCTGACAAACATGCCCAGATAGAATACCACAAGCAAAATTGTGTCCCATACCGTTCAGCCTAATACAACGCCCTACAAGTTGGATCTTAACTTTTCAGTATGAGAGTTTGATTGTCAACTTCTATATGCCCAATTTCTATTCATCAATTTACATCCATATTGGGAAGCCAAATAGTTGAGAAACCAATAGAGTTAGCAATATCTTCGACTTCATAACTCCCACACCAATTACTTTTTATTTTTTGCAAGTTCATATTAAGATCACGTGTAAGATAAAAAATAAAAAATTCTAACAATGCTTCTAACATTGTCATGTGACTCATAACCTATAATTATACAATCATACGTGTAGAAAAGGGAGACAAACAAATTAATCACTATCTCTCACTTTACTTACTTGAGATAGATAATCTTGAAGTCACCTCTTGTAAATAAAATTAATGTCCCTTCTGTAACGAAAAAGGTGTACGGATAAATCGTTTTCTTGGTGCAACCCACTTTTAACCCCTTCTTGTGCTTGAGCATTATTTTTGTCCACATTAATATGTAGATATTTAGTGTGACATGCCCAAAATTTGGATTTTTAAATACAGTGTATGCTAAATTTTAAAATAAAACTCTTTATTCAACAATGGAAATTTTGAAATTTACTAAAATAATTTCTTTTTAAAAACTATTGTTATTTCAAAATCTTTTAGGATGTCAACTCGAATATCAAAACGTATTAATAGCATAAAAAATAGTCAAACATATTACATAGACTAAAAGTCTGCATCGTGAAATCTCCAAAACTCTCAAGAGTCTCTACAGACATCATCTAAGCATCAACTAAAAGTCATCATCTAAGACACACGTAAATATACAACGTCAGACGGGAAAGCTTGGTGATATACAAATGGGTCGACTCATAATAAACTCTTTATATAACAACTCTCCATGAAATAAAAGTTTCAAACAAACATTGCATTAAAGCATCATATAGAATACAATAATGTAATCATCATAAAACACTAACATCATATAGGTAAAACCCAACCCAAGTCCTCTTAGACACTCATTACCCTTACTCATGGTGGCATACACGAGTTCGAGGATTCCTACTGCACGTGTAAGTCAAATCATGTGTGGGAGGTCCTCTAATGGCACATGTACAACTCCACGGCCTTTTTCATCCAACCGGTGAACATGATACATCATCACACCAAAATATACAAGAACGTCTTGCAAGGCCCTTCTTACCAATGCGTCACATGTATCAGCCTAAGGGTAGCTAATCCAAACACTACTCTTTAATGGGAAAACTATTTAGAGTTGTCAGCACCCTCTTTATTATTTAACTCCTTAACTTTTTTATGTGTCTGGACTAGTTTGTCAATAGTGCGCCATAGCGTATAGTGCCCTTCACCGCGATAATATTTCATTTAGCGATAGAAAATAGCGGTGCCGCTAATAACGACACTATTTAACACAATTTTGCGTGATTTTGTTGGTCGCTAATGCAATTTTAACCCGTTATTTCATTTTAGCAAGTAAAAATTTTTAAATTTGATTTAACCAAGTAAAGTATAGGGGTGAACCAAGTTCTAAAAGGTTAAAGGGGTGATTTTGTTGTAACATCAATATGAGTTATTTATAACTAATATACTCCCCTTGTATCTTTGTGTTAAGTCGATGTGGGATAAGTAGGTGCAAGGCTATCGGGGAACAATGAAACAATCGAGAAACAATGAAGCTATTAGTTGCAGGTATCATGTCTCATTTCTTCACCAGGTCTATCCAATTAATTTATGTTTTCACCACGGGTGTCTGTTTAAGGGTTTGTTCTCGAAAAATGAAACCTTGATTGCAGGTTTATCTGATTGACGATTGCATGTCTCCATTGTATCCGATTGACGATTACTTGTAATCCATGTTTGTAATTCGAGCAGGGGATTACATTCATTGATTGTGAATTGGTTCAATTTTTGGATTGGAACTTGGTTTGTAAGTTCCTAACAAGTATATGCATATAAAGTGTTTGATGGTATGCTTGAAAGAAAGTTATTTCATATTGTGAATTGTGTGAGATTACATTTCAGTTTTTGATTTATTCGAGAAGATATATTATCATGAGTCTTGAATGTTGTTGAAACTTGAATAAATTTTTGTTTTCTTAAACTAGATTGTTGTTTCATATTCTTATATCATATTTTTGTATTAGAAACACTAATATTCTATTATAAAAATTATACGTGAAATAAATTCTACATAATATAAAAAACCGCTATATCAGCGCTATACCATATCGAAAATCACGATTTCAAATAGCGACAGTGATCGTTATTTGAATTTTTACCGCGATAACTGCATAGCTCACAAGTCATCGTACCCTTTAAACCCCCAAAGCATGTACATGATTAAAATAACTCTTTAGCATATGTAACATGCATGTTCACATAATAGAAATTTACCATATATGCATATAATCATCATAACATCATCATGTACACATCATAGAATAACATCTAGCATGTGAATCCCATTTTCATCATAATTCTTCATAAAGCATGCAAATCATCATATAGGTCATTTCCCATCATGTTTCATTCCAAGTAATTATATATATATATATATATATAAATATATATATATATATATATATATATATATATATATATATATATATATATATATATATATATATATATATATATATATATATATATATATATATATGTATTTGTATAACCTTATATGAAATACATAGATATGTATATACATAATTACAAACAGACTCTAAATTCTTTTTATATATAGGGATGTGTGCTCAGAAAACCAATGTACTCACTTAGCCTCTGCATTGAGATTTCCCTTTACGTGAGGCTTGTAATCACCCTAGCTCGTCAAGGAAGCTCATACGCATATTACAACTATGTAAATATTATGTATCATTACTTTGGACCACTAGGCGATTCTTATTAAACATAATGCATATGATATTCCTCATTAAACCCTTTTATCCCTTTTGTACCTATATAGACACTTATACATATATACCTGTTTGTTTTTTCTCATGTGTATATATAATAGCCATTATCCAATAAATTCTCATGTATGTTATAGATAAAAGAAACAATTTAGAAACCAATCAATATGGGATTGTTTACGATTTTTCTTACCGGTACGAAAATACACATAAAATTGAGGCCATTTCATTGTTTTAGCGACTAAAACCCAACATTATAACCAAGACATATCCAGGTTATGCTTGAAAGTGCCATTTTCAAATAGTTATAACTCATTCATTTCATAATTGTATTGCTTGTACTCTTTGTCATAAACCCTTTTATCCCTTTTGAACCTATATAGACACTTATACATATATACGTGTTTGTTTTTTCTCATGTGTATATATAATAGCCATTATCCAATAAATTCTCATGTATGTTATAGATAAAAGAAACAATTTAGAAACCAATCTATATGGGATTGTTTACGATTTTTCTTACCGGTACGAAAATACACACAAAATTGAGGCCATTTCATTGTTTTAGCGACTAAAACCCAACATTATAACCAAGACATATCCAGGTTATGCTTGAAAGTGCCGTTTTCAAATAGTTATAACTCATTCATTTCATAATTGTATTGCTTGATTCTTTTTCATGTGTACTCTTTGTCATATAAATTACAACTTTCATTTAGAAAGTTTCCTATCATGAGTTCCATGTGTCGATTTTTCAAGCCTCAAACATGGCTTCTTAAAATGTCTATATTTCCATCGGTTATTATTTTGATTTTTTTCACACTTTGCAAGTTCATAACTTAATCATATGAACTCTAATTTTAGTGGTTATTCTTGTTTTAAATTCTTTGTTATGTTGACTACAAGTTTCATTTAAAGAGTTGTTGCTTATAAATTCTAGATCTCAAGTTCTTAAACAAAAACATAGGGTTTTTACACATTTTTATCATTTTATGTGAAAATTTTAATTCTTTTATTCGTTCCAAAACTACCCTTATACATGCATTACTTGTACCAATTTTATTCATAGACTCGTAAAATTAAAGATTGTGCAAGACACTAAATAATATATTTAAAAATGACCAAAATACTGTAAGACCCTACTCCCGAATTGGCTAAGTTAAATGTTAAAGAAAGTAAATTTTGGGGAAAATGGTCATTAGCATCGCTAAGGTATTGAATAGCGTCGCTACATGGTTGGTTGGTCTCTTAGCTTCGTTAAGGGTCTATGGTAGCATCACTAAGGGCTGGCTTGTCAGTAGGTATGCACGATCTCAGTTAACGACGCTAACTGCTGATTTTGGGCCAAAACCCTAGATTTTGAGCTTTTTGCCATATATAAAGGTGTTATGACCTAGGGCAGCCGCCATTTATTCATTTTCAGCCTAAAAACGTCTCTTATTCTCTCTAAGCCTTCTTGGATGGGGTTTTGATGATTTTGGCCTCTTTGGTTGGATTTTTGAAGCTTTGATGGTGTTAGAAGATTGATGGTGATGCTAGAAGTTGTTTCCCTTGGTTGAATCTTCAAAGATATGTATTTTCTGGACCTCAGTGAGTATAAAGCTTGTTCCTTTTTGTATTTACATGGATGATTTAGTGTTTAGGATAGTAGAAATGGATACTTGGTCCTTTTTGGCTTGGTCTTTGGAACTTGTTATGAAAGTTCTGACCTTTATGCTTCTTGTAGCATTCCTTGAGTCATTAAGTCAGTTTAGAGAGTGAGCCAAGCTCTCTTGGGTGTTTGATTGGTTGTTTGGTTAGTTTTTGGAGCTTTTGGACACAGGTTTTGAGTTTTAGGCATGTTTGATCATAAAAGTAGAAACTTTATGGGTCAATGGTCACTTTGGATAAGCTCTGGAAGGACTTGACTCCTTGGCTGAATGGATCAAGAGCTTAATGGATTTTTGGGACTGCTCATAGTTAGCGACGCTATTTAGGGAAGATAGCGGCGCTAATTGGCTGTTGACCGTTGACTTTGACCTTGACCTTTGACTATTGCCTTTTTGACCAGTTTGACTTTTGGTCAAACTTGAGGTTTCGGGGGTACCGGTCTTAGGAGTTATCCTGTTTGGGATTAGGACGCTCTGAATGAAGTTTACCTTTGCTTAGAAGTATGTATTGTCGGGATCTGAGGACACTCGCGTGGTGTGCTGTCTAGCTTGGGGTCGCGGATCAGGTGAGTGCTCTCACTATACTATGGGTGATGTTACACGCGTAGGTAGCTTTAATTATTATGTGTAGTAATGTGTTTGTATGTGCATTACATGTTTGCTGACGAAAGTCGATGACGATGTTTGCCGACGAATGTCGATGACTGCCGGCTCGAGGGTCGATGACTTCCTACTCGAGGACCGATGACTGCCGACGGATCGGGGCAACCCGAGAGTCGAAGGATGGTGGGTCTCTGTTGGGTTGACTGTAACATTGTGTTCTATGTGATAGATCGTCTAGTACTTTGGGGAACTCAGTAAGCTTTGTGTTTACTCTTTCACCCTAACTATTTTTCAGGTATTTGTCGGCTTGAGCTTGGAGCATGACGCGACTGTATCGCATATGATGTTTTAGTAATTAAGTCTTCCGCTGGATAATATTTGCAAACGTTTTGATGAACATGATTTTATATGTTTTAAGTATTAAGTTTTAAATGGGATGGTTTCTATTTTACAACTCGTTTAAGTATTTGAACCGTTTTTAAAACAAAAATATTACTTTGGATTTTAGAGCGTTACAAATACCATTTTGTTCCTTATATTATTTATACAACTTTTCATCTCATTCCAAAATCATACATTGCACTTCTAACATCTCACTTACATGGAATTTTTGGGTTGCTACATAATTTTATGATGAAATTGAATATATGTCCAAGGTTCCTTATTCAAGTGTTATTGGTTCATTTATGTATGTCATGGTTTGCTTATATCCTAACTTGTCTCATACACTAAATGTTGTTAGAAAATTTATGGCATACCCTAGGCAGTTATTGCGGTCCAAAATCAAATAGCGGCGATCAGTCACTATTTGAAATCGTGGTTCTCGTGGTGGTATAGCAGATTTTTATTTTATATAGAATTTATATAATGTAGAATTTTTGTATTAAAGTACTAATACTATATAAAATTAATATCATAAAAAGTCATATAAAAGCATATATATAATATTCTAATATAGTAATATGAAAATTAGAAAGTGTCAAAGTAAGTATCAAATTATAGTTTTGATCCCTGTGGTTGACAACTTTTTACAGTTTAAGTCATCCTTTTGAAATCCCACGTTTTTGGTCCTTGTGGTGAGTAATTTTTTACAATGTTGGTCCCTTGGGCCATTACCGTCTATTTTTGCTGTTAAGTGGGGTGTGAAAATACCATCCTACCCTTAGGGACCAAAACTGTAATTTCTCACATTTCTTCAGTCTTTCGTTCTATCTGCTTCCACCTCCCAATCCGTCCGCCCCAACACCACCAACATCGTCACCATGCAAAACCAACGACGTCAATGATCGGTAAAACCAATGACAAGAATATATAAATTAACGCGGTGGTTTGAATCAAAATTCCCATTAAAGGGTGATGCTTGGCGATGATAGTGTGTTGTTGGTGATAAGCGTCCCATTTCTTATTCCCATGTCTCTCTCTTTCTCTCTTCCATTGTCTCCTCCATGCTATTTTCTCCTCCTGGACTCGTCCGGTTTGCAAAGTACTAATAAATCTTAGAGGTTATCCTATCGGGAGGGGATCCAATTCCCGACACATGTCTCTCTTCATTTATTACCTTTAAGTTCTCAAACATACAAGTTATTCGATCATAATGTGAAATTCCCCCATATGGTTAACATCCATGGAAACCAATTCGTTTCCCAGAGAATAAATTAGATCATTTTAAACGTGCACGATCGTATTAGAATCTAATTTGGGTTGGGAATTGAGTTCAAGAAAATTAACAAGATCACCTTTGGGAGAAATACCCATCAATAGAAAAGAGGCACTAGCGATGTTGGAAGGTGAAACCATAGTGTCGGTAATGAATGATGGACCCCACTCGAAGAAGACCATGGTCGGTGGTTGCTTTGGAATTGCGTTAGGTCTCCAGGATTGGCTTTGGCTACTGCTAAGGCCCCAGAATCCAATCAGGTTTTCGTATTCATGTAGCGTTTTGTAGAGATGCTTAAAAGAGATCATTCTAAAGCCCATTTCTTGATCTTGGTCTTGGGGCCCCATCGATGACCGCACATTCAAAAACCATAGCTTGGAGTCGTTCCGGTAGAGGGAGAGGAATTGCTTTGAGGTGCAACTGAGTAAATGAAGAGATCATGGATGGAGTGAAGAAAGACAGGAATCAGTGTTGAACGTGTTCCGAAAAGTTTGAGAAAGAAGGCACTGGGATGGTTGTTTCACTAGCATCAAGATTCACCATTTTTTTGTTTATTTGGGATTTTATTAGAACAACGACACGATGTTGCGATCTTTAAAAGAAATCCCGAATTATGAATTTGCTTCCTAAATTATTTGCACAAGTTGTGCATAAATTATTAAATTGGATGAATTGGTCCCATTCTATCATGATTGAAGCTCCAATTGAAGAGTAATGCTTGGAGATCGCTATCCCTTTTATGTATCCCTTTTACGCACCAAAACCAAATACGTTAATTTAGGTTAGAGGTTTCTATAAATTGCAGTTTTAGTCCCTAAATTTTAGAAAATTACAAATATAATAAAGGAACAAAAAAGGAGGGGCATTTTGGTACTTTCACTGGCATTTAACGGAAACATACAGACGGTAACCCCAAGAGGAACCGTCTCTGCAAGTTTTTGCTCACCACAGAGACTATAAACATGAGATTTCAAAAGGATGAGTTGGAGTGTAAAAAATTGTCAACCACAAGGACCAAAACTGTAATTTACTCCACAGTTTAATTGCATACCATGAGTTTGGCTTTTGAGTCAACATCATCCAATATCTAAGGCATTTACTTCTTCATCAATATCTTATATGATGTAGGGGGTACAAGTCTTATTGCATGATTTAATGATGTTAACACTTGTAGGAACAAAAGTGTGATGACATCATCATCAAAACTGCCGAAGTGATCCAACAGTGTCCGAATTGGACGAAATTCGCATGGTTGTTGTAAAACGGGCTTACCCCTATATTCCGCTTGTTACCACCACTACTCCCACCATCATCACCATATATATATATATATATATATATATATATATATATATATATATATATATATATATATATATATATATATATATATATATATATATATATATATATATATATATATATATATATATATATATATATATATATATATATATATATATATATATATATATACACACACACACTTTTGACAACCTTCATCCACAACATGGAAGTGTTAGTCAAAAACCTCCATTGCCATTTGAGAAGAAGAGCAAAGTTGAAAGCAACAAGACTTCCAATCTCAAGGCCTCCAGGCTCCATATTTTCTTGAAGCCAAGGTTAGCTCCCACTTAACCTACGACATGCGACGGATCTCATCATCACCACCCGAGAAGAATTTAGAGCGAATATTTTCTAATAATTTTGCAACTTTGATTGGCATAAGAAACAAAGACATGTAATACATGTCTATCGATCCCACCACTGATGTCAAAAGCACATATTGGCCTCCTATCGACAATGTTTTACTCTTCCAATCTAGAGGATTTCTTCTGAAATCTATCTACCACATCATTCCATCCCGCAACTCTAGTTATCTTCTCACCAACAGGAAAGCCTAGATAAGTAAAGGGCAGCTTATCCGGTTTACAACCCACCAGATTAGCAAAATTAGCAACTGCTTCAAATTGCACACACCTACACCATACAAATTTGTCTTCTGCACGTTTACTCTCAACCCAGAAACCAAATAAAAACATTGCAAAACAGTTACAATGTTAGAGATGTTCCTTTTAGACCACTCGATGCCATCTACATGAAAATGTGTGAAATCTCCACACTACTAGAGAAAGGGGTATTTAGCCACGAAAAATAGCCACGCAAATTTTGCGTGGCTAAATAGCCACGCAATTACAACGCATCTGTTACACAACCTGAGACCCTAAATTTAGACACGCATTTACGACGGAAAATCAACGCATCAGAAATTCGTGGCTATGGCGTGGCTAAATAGCCACGCAACTTCAACGAACAATGTTTGAAAAGGGCCGGTGGTTATTGCGTGGCTAAATAGCCACGCATCTACCACGCACTATCTGGTTGTGTGGTAAATGCGTGGCTAATTAGCCACGCAATAGCCACAAAGATTTTTGTATTTTTCTTTTTTGGAAGACTAAACATTATTTTTTTGGGTTCATTTTTTGCACATCCTTATTATACTTTATTATCTTTATATTTCTCGATTTATACGTAAATTCGAGTTACACACAAGTGTGTACACTTTCCAAACCCGTTACTCATTTCAAGTTTTAGACACACATTTGTGACGGATTCGAGTTACACACAACCTGAAACTCCAAATTTAGACACGTTATTTGTGACGGAACTTCAACGCATAAGAAATTCGTGGCTGTTGCGTGGCTAAATAGCCACACAACTGCCACGAACAATGATTTAAAGTATCAGGAAAATGGCTGGTGGTTATTGCGTGGTTAAATAGCCACGCATCTACCACGAAAGCGTGGTTAATATATATAAATGGAAAACAATAAATAAAGCGTGGTTATGGCGTGGCTAAATAGCCACGCAACTGCCACGAACAATGATTTAAAGAATCAGGAAATGGGCCGGTGGCTATGGCGTGGTTAAATAGCCACGCATTTACCACGCACACATGCAGTGCGTGTTTATTGTGTGGTTAATTACCCACGCAATAACCACGCACTGCCTGTGTGCGTGGCAAAAGCGTGGTTAATTAGCCACGCAATAGCCACAATGTTTTTTTATTTTTCGTTTTTTGAAAGGCAAACATTATTTTTTTGAGTTTATTTTTTGCATATCCTTATTATACCTTATTATTGTTATATTTCTCAGTTTATACGTAAATTCGCCTTACCCACAAGCGTGTACACCTTTTAAACCCGTTACACATTTCAAGCTTTTGTCTTTCAAGGTGTATAAGCGCATGTAGTTTTAATACACCAACACATTGATGCATATACAATCATCCTCATACACACACAGACATATACATATACTTTACACACACATACATACTTATACTCATACATCACACATTGTATGATCATTAATATTGATTAGAGCGATATATAGAGAGAGAGTGTGTGTATATGTATGGATGTGTTTGAGTATGAGTATAGATGAGAATGAGTGTATATGAGAATGCGTGTCTATTAGTATAAGTGTATGCCCATCAATGTGTTGGTGTGTTAAAAGTACAAGTGCTTATACACATTGAAAGGATAAAGTTTGAAATGAGTAACGAGTTTTGAAGGTGTACACGCTTGTGTATAAGTCGAATTTACGTATAAACTAGGAAATATAAACATAATAAAATATAATAATGATGTGCAAAACATGAACCCAAAAAAATAAAGTTTGCCCTTCAAAAAACGAAAAATAAAAAAAATCGTGGCTATTGCGTGGCTAATTAGCCACACATTTACCACGCACACAGGCAGTGCGTGTTTATTGCGTGGTTAATTATCCACGCAATAACCACGCACTGCCTGTGTGCGTGGCAAAAACGTGGTTAATTAGCCACGCAATAGCCACAATGTTTTTTTATTTTTTCGTTTTTTGAAAGGCAAACATTATTTTTTTGAGTTCATTTTTTATACATCATTATTATACCTTATTATTGTTATATTTCTCAGTTTATACGTAAATTCGCCTTACCCACGCATTACCTACGAAATATTTTAGTTATTGTTTTCCCATTCATTTTAGGTTTTGCATTTAATATTATATTAAAT
Source organism: Cichorium intybus (assembly GCA_023525715.1). Lineage (NCBI taxonomy): Eukaryota > Viridiplantae > Streptophyta > Magnoliopsida > Asterales > Asteraceae > Cichorium > Cichorium intybus. Next base: position 27,714,755 of record CM042010.1, on the reverse strand, counting down.
TTTATAACTAATAAAAGATATTTATATAACTTTTTTTTTTAAAAATTGTCATATTGATTTATGTTTTCAACGTAACACTAAATGCATGATCATTGTGAATTTAATATTTAATATTGAAGTTTAAAGGAATAAAAAACAGATATTTGAAAATTAATAATATTTAAAGTATTAATATATGAACTATAACCAAATAAAAAATAAAAAACTTAAAACTTAAAAAATACTATAATTTGAAAGTTTTTGTATGAAAAAAAACAATTTTAAAAATAATAAAATGTGTGCATAAAAATATTTAAATAATTTAATAGATTTTTAAAAAGCATTAAAATATGATTTAGAAGGTTTTTAAAAATATTGAATAGTATTTTCTGTGGTAGTTGCGTGGTTGCTAGCCACCATTTTACTACGCTTCTCTTTTAAAAAAAAACCTAATATCGCAACAGGCACTTGTACAATATGCATCGAATAAAATATACTAGTCTGTGGCAGTTGCGTGGCTGTTTAACCACGCGTTAGCCACCAACTGTTTAACCCTAAATTCTTTATACATCATCAGCTGCTACTTCTCCTAAAGCCTCCATAGATCTCGGTTCACAGTTGCTTCTCCTTTTGCCTCCATATTCAGCCGAGCTTGAGCTCCGACCATCACCGATCCAGCATCTCCAGATCTGCCGATCGATGATGAAGCTTCCGGCCAAGAGACCGCCTGCTACCATCGTAACTACCAGAACCGATCCTAATCACCACCGCCTCCAATATTGAATCGGTTGCTGCTGTCTCCGACGGGTGCGTTCGATAGCCGATAGGTGCCTTCAAATGGTCGATCTTCTCTTATTGGAGCCACCCTTGCACTAATCGACATGCCCCTGCCCTAGCGCTGACCCCAATCGGACCCCCCGCCTGGAACCGCACTGTCTCTACTTCACTTCATCGGCGGATGTTTGAAAGTCTTCCAGGCAAAATGGTAAGATTAGTCTGATTTGGATTTCTTATGATTCACTTTTCGTCACTTGTTTGATTTCAATGTATGTTAGCTTCTTTGATTCTAGTTTTCGGTTGTTGTTTCGGTGGTACAGATGCAACCGAAGGGTTATGGACACATGGCTGGATTACAAAAATTGTAAGTCATGGCTGTTTTGTCCGATTTTACAATAGTGTTCAAGGATTTCTCCCTAGGTTAGATTCAAATACTTGAAAACTTCATACCCTGCCTTATTGAGATTGAAGGGCATAATGGTAATTATTATTCTTTATTTGTATTAGGGCTAAACCTGGTCTAGATCCAAGATCCGATGTAGGTTCAATGTATCATGTTGACCAAGTAACCAAACGCAGATTTACAAGTTTAATTCCTTCTTCAAGATTCAAGAAGGATTAACTCTAGTTTTCTAATGACACTTGGCGCACTGGCAGGCCTGTATTCTATATTTTCATAAAGTTATACTTTTTTACTTAAATATTAATATATTTTATTCCTTTGGTTGTAGGATATCTGAAGATGATACGGTCAAACTTTGGAGTATTGTATCAGGTACTGTGGAAAAAGTAACCCTTCATGCAATAATTGTTAATGTTGATGTTAAAGGTTACATAAAGGGCATGATTTATCCTGATATTTAGCAGACAACCATGGTAACCATTTAATCTAGCTAATGACCTTCTTTCTGGTGCTTCCAAGGGCAATATCATACTTTTTATTAACTATTTTTGAAACTTTTCAGGGCTTTCTGTTGTAATTAAGTCGGTATTGAAGCCAGGGTATATGTTTGAAGATATTTTGGTTCTAGGTAAGTATTTATTTTAGTTGTTTATAGATATATAAATAAAGAACAAATACCTTTAGTAGTTATTTAATTTAGCTTAATATTGTATTTGAAGTCTATCGTTCTTTTAGACGTTGAGAACAAAAACTTGATAATAACTACCAAATATTCTCTTGTTAATGCGGCTCAACAAGTGGAATTGCAGATTTTGTGAGCAAGTGGAAGAATTGAGTTGGAATTGTAAATTTGACTTGATATAAATGTCGATTATTCCAAGAGTCCAACCTTTCCATGAAATTGCATATCCCCTTGATCCATCCTTGCACATTAAATCAGGTTCTTTACATGAGTTGGAATTGTAAATTTGACTTCATATAAAATTCTATTTTTTTCTTTTTTATAGTCGTTTTTATAGAGAAAATGTTAAGGTGAGGTTTGGTGGTGTAAGTTATTTGTTAGTATGATTATATATTTTTTTAGAGATAAACCTTAACTGAAAAATTAGGTGTTTAGCTATGCTTTGAGTCCAAATGATGGGAGTGAATGCAGGGTTCGTATTCAGTCAGAAGCAGAACATGACTTTAAGGATGTATCAACAATGACTCCTGGTATGCAGATTGCAAGGTCATAAATGAGGATCAAATACAAATACTTTTCAACCTCAATGGTTATTCGAAGGTATCATTAAACTTGACCACTTTTACTAATTAGTTTACAGTTTGCTTTTTATATAAAATAATGAGAGGTCTCAATTTCTTTGTCATGGTTATTATAGATCAAACTAATAATATGTTGTTATTTTTTAGATCTTGAGCTTACGTGCACAAGTGGAAAATTTGCAACAAAGTCAAGCTCAAATGGTCGATAATTTCCAACAACAACAATAACAAATGGAACAAAGACTAAAACAGTCGCAAGATGAGTTTCAAAAAAAATTGGAAGAAATGATGCGACAAATGAGTCAACGTGGTCCGGGTCCTTCTTAATTGTATTTTTTTAAACAAGTTGACGTTTTAGAATGTTTTTGAAACAATTAGACGTGGTTCGTGGTATTTCTTATTTGACTTTTTTAGAATGTTAAACAAACTTTATCGTAATATTTGATTAGTTGTGTTTTAATTAGTTTCGTTGTTTATATATATATATATATATATATATATATATATATATATATATATATATATATATATATATATATATATATATATATATATATATATATATATATATATATATATATATATATATATATATATATATATATATATATATATATATATATATATATATATATATATATATATATATATATATGTGTGTGTGTGTGTGTGTGTGTGTTTTGTCAAATGTGGTTAATGACAAAAAAAATTGGAATTAAAAATAATATTCTGGTATTTTAAAAAAAAAACGTAATCCGTTGTAATTGCGTGGCTAATTTTGTGTGGCAATTCCGTGGCTAATTTTGTGTGGAAATTGCGTGGCTAAGCTTTTGTAGTTATTGCGTGGCAAATTTGTTGTGGCAATTGCGTGGCTAGTTATGTGTGGAAATTGCGTGGCTAAACGTTTGTTGTAATTGCGTGGCTAACTTTGTGTGTCAATTGCGTGGCTAATTTTGTGTGGAAATTGCGTGGCTAAACTTGGTAGTTATTGCGTGGCTAACTTTGTGTGTTAATTGCGTGGCTAAACTTGTTTTATTTTCTTGGGATTATTGCGTGGCTACATGTACGTTGCCATGGCGTGTCTAACGCGCGAGACTATTGGGTGTTGATATTGCGTGGCTAATGCGTTGTAAACTTTGCGTGGTTATTGCGTGGCAAATTTGCGTGGCTAAAGCGTCACTGCAATTTAGACACAAAGGGTTTTTCCACAGGTCAGTTTTCGTGGCTATTGCGTTACTATTTGGCTTTTACCACACAATAGCCACGCAAATGTGCGTGGCTAACCCCCCTGTTTTCTAGTAGTGCCATATTATCAGATAAGACCATTTCAACAAGGTTTACTGATGACAACATTAAATTAGATTAAAAATGAAAACAAAAACAAACATAAAGTCATGGGTTTGATTGCAAATAAATATTTGGGTCTTATCAAAACATGTTCAAAATGTTATGTATTTTTATGAAAATAGCCCTACATATATAAAGCACTCAATATTTTAAACATGATCTCTTCATCAATACTAAAACAATTTGCAGTTAATTAACATACATCAAAGTTTAAATAATCAAAGACTAATACTTGGTTTACGAAAAGGCAAGCGTTAATAAAAAAATTATTTCAAAAACATGTATTTTGTTATCAGATAAATAATCACAAGATAAATGAGTAGGGTTTGATGGTCAATAGAAAAGTCCGACATGCATGCATGTAATGGTGTCATGGTGGTGATTTTGATACGGAAATTGCACAAATACAAAGGAATTTGACCATCTAGAAGTTGAAAACCAAAAACATAGTGTGCCTTGAATCTTTAGAGAGGAATCTTCTCTAGAAGATAACCAGTATTCCTTTTCTTTATTTTAGATCTAGTACTATACATCAATTAATATTTTTGTTTTGTAATTCGGAATTGAATTCAAATTCTAACATAATATTAGTTATACTTTCATCTTCTTGAAATTACGACTCTTTTAATTTTAAATTGACTTCAATCAATATATAACGTTTATTTATTTTTATTTATTGATGTTTAATCCGCAAGGACAGATCAGAGCGTGATATCATTTCCTATTCTTCATGTTTCAAGTCGACTATATTCCAATTGTCAAGGACAAGATCTAAGCATCTTTTTTTTTTCTTTTTAACCAAAATAATAATATTATTAACTTACTTCTAGAAAAGTAACTTGATTAATAATAAAAAATTGGATATATACTTTTTAAGATGGAAAAGAAATAAAAAAGTTATTAAAAACAGCTTTGCGCTGCTATAAATTTTCCAACCCATTATTCAATTAATAACGTCCATAGAGAAAAATAGAAAATAAGATGAAAATGAGCCATGAGAATGGCATTCTCTCTTTTTATGAGTTTAAGTTAAATATTGTCAATATAAAAACAAAAATCGTCACGTATGACGTCGGATGTGGGCCAAACACACTCATATATCCATGTTCGAAGGGATCGTCTTTTATATTCTAATACCCATGTTTACACTAAAATATTTGAATTAAGTATGGAGGCTAGATGTCATTTATGTCGTACTTGCACTCTATTATTAATGAATCATTTTAAAGCCTAGTATAATATTTGCTAAAACTTTAGATACTTTATGTGTATCTGCCATAAGTAAAAGATTTTTTTTTTTTTTTTTTTGAACGGCGCCATAAGTAAAAGATTATGCAAAGATTTTTTCTGAAAGAAGTGGTAAAAGATACGATGTTGCTTTCAAGACTCATCTTTATGATTTTTTTTAATATTGATATTGTAAATGATGTTAGTAAAAAACCAAATCTTGCAAGTAAATGATCAATGATATGATATACGTTTATTTTAATTATATTAAAGGGATTTCAGTCGTCCTAGGAGTTCGGTCCGATATCGATTCTTTATTCCTTGCTTATTTGGTCACTCATTATTTCGGTTTCGGTCCAGTTTTGGAACCGGTTGCATCCCTAGGTTCAAGAATAAACTATAAGTATTGTGTTATTGTATGACCAATTATGGACCAATCATCACCTAGGGGTAAATTAGTCAATTTATATAATATAATTATAATTCATATTAATTAACTAATTGAATTACCCAAATTAAAAACCTACGATTATGGAATGAAACCTACAAAACCCTATTAATCTGTCATTGTGGTTCATCGATTAGGAGAAGAAACATGAAAACATACACAAACTTGTAATCTAAAGGGAAGAAGGATTCTGACTTTTCAAAGTACACTGGTCTCTAATCTCCATTGTTCTTCAGCGACTTCAAGCTTCGTCGTCTCATGATCATGACACTATGTCGTCTTCTTGTTACCCGAAGATCAATAATTTTGTGGGGTTTTATTTGGTTTTCAGTCTCTAATCTCCATCAAGTTCAATAAGGAATTAACAAGGAGGGTTATGGAACTACTCCATTTTCTTCAAACCGAGACCAATTATGTTGGTGCAAGGTTTAGAATTTTTGCAGTGTCTCTAAAGTCTAACCTCAGACACTAATTGGAAACATAATACGATTCATCATAAGTCAAACATTTATATCTGATTTCCATTAGACTAATCGTTTGATACTGTGGTGTATCAAATGCAATTGACTTCGATCTGAAACAATTTTTCATAATTTATTTTATGATCGTAAGATTCTTGACTAAGAAACTCACCATCCAATCTTGGATTTGAGAACCTTGTCCTTTGGTCGCTTGATTCTATACTTTTTTCTTAAAGTCCTGAACACCATAGAGGTTTCAAACTCAACAAAGCATTTTTGATGATTTAGTGGATAAACTGCATGGTCCAAATACATTAGACGTACAAGGTCCAATAGATTCTCATCATCTGCCCATAATAACATGTGAGTGGTGCATATTTATCTCTCTTCACAAACAAGATAAGTAGTTATCATAAGATTTTCGATCGAATGATTTCCAAAATCTTATCCACCTGGAGTTCTGGTAGCTTCTTTCAAGTTGATGAAAAAAATAAACAATCCCACTCAAACCTTTTATCCAAACATTTGGACCATTTTGAATCATTTTTTGAACTATTGTTGTGTATAGTCTCATAGATGTAATCACTATAACTTTGTTCCAAAATAACTTTTATTAAAAAAATTTATTTAAACCAAGTCAAAATCATTTAATAATGTTTACACCAACAATGTTTAATCGTAAAACCATAAACTAACATACTAGGGAGAAGTTGGTTCTTAATCTTATGGACGAAAGCAAGCTGCTTGTAGTCCATGATTTTATCCAGTTCTGCATGCTTTAGTTCTCCACTTTCTTCCAGGCCCTATACATTAAAAAATGTCAGTACAGGTCATAAACAAAGCACTTATGGAATTACAAATATAGTTTAAGCGCCATACTCTTTAGCTTGCAATTGCTTCGGCCGTGTCAAAACGTTATCCCTAGCAATAAACATCTTAGTCTTATCAGTAAATTCTCCAGGTGCAATAACATTAATTTAGGTTCCACCATGTCTACCTTTTCACAAATTTCAAACCATAAGGTTTCAATAATAGACGAACGCATGTATCAATCATCCATTAACTATCACTGAAGATATGAATAAGAAAGTGGCCGAGTAGTATATACCTGAAATCAAGAGGCAAGAAACGACAAGAAAAACCAGCAACCACGAGGGGGATATTGTGTACGCAGAAACCCTAAACCCCTAAATCGTATAAGGATATGAAAGGATTAATCTCCATGTGGCCATTAGGATGACCATGAATAGTTAGGTAACCAATTCTTGATACCTTGTATGCAAAAGCCTTAAATCATTGTGAGAGGAAGAAGTGTATGTACGCGAGAGAAATGAAAATTTTGAAGCTACGATGAAAAGCGTGCTTCTGTGTAAAGAGGAAAATAAAAAATGACGAGTTGTTATTTCAAGACGACACACAAAAATAAGAAGATAAGAAGATATTGTTTTACGACGAATGTATCCTCTGTTTTTCTAATTCCATTTTATAACGGTAAATACATTACTGTATGTCATGAATTTTAACATAAGAAGATATTGTTTTACGACGAGCATTGTCTTTTCGTAAATATTTAAAATTATATAAGGAAGATATAATTTTTCTGAAGACTTTTTTTTTTTTCTTTTATAAAAATGGTGTATGTTATTGTTGGTCTATCATTAAAAGCCATTATACTAATAGTGTGTCTTAGGTCATTAATTCTTTTACAAAAAGGATGCCCGCATGGTTGTATCGTCAAGTTTTAGAAACTTAGAGAATTTGTTGTTTAGAAGCTTTTTATCATGAATAGGGCCAAATATTCTTCATTCGTTAAATAGAAGCCTAAACATATGCTTTTATTAGTTGAATTTATATGACACGTATACATTGCATATTCACAACGTAATAGACATGGGTGATCATAAGGTTTGATTTTTGGTATGTCGTATGTATTAATTTCAGACATAGACAGATGGTAAAGTTGGTGTCTTTATGTCTTGGTAATCCACTTGAGAGAAAAATCTATTTTTAGAGAAAAAATTTAACGAAAAATAGCTTAAACTCTTTATTTTGAAGCTAATACCTAGTTGGAAACGAAGAGTTGTAAAATCCATGAAGTCTAGTCAGTTTTGGTAACTCATCCGTATACTTCATCCTTTTCCACTTTTCATATTCAGTTTCTTTAAAAAGCAAGAAAAGGATACAAAAGTAGTGCATTATGAATGGTCTCTAATTAACGTTGTAAATGCATACCTTTTTCCCTAGATTGTCTTATAATACATATGGATATACATATTCATAGCCATGAAGAATGTAATGATATATATTGAAGCATAGGATCATCATCGGGTTCTTCATGTATGGATCAAGATCGTGATCTGAAGCATAGGAGTTGTTGTTAGGTTCAGACTTCATTCCTAGTAACAATCATAGATGGAATGTTCGGACCGGCCAAAAATATGTCGTGGAAGCTGTCTCCAATAATCAAGTTAGATTGGATGAAAGGGTGGAGATGGCTCCTCTTGTGCCGGAGTTAGCTAGACACCATAATGTGGAGAAAAATGGGTTTTTATACGTTTTGGAAAACATGTGTTACAATGCCTCAATCAGCATGCTTTCGACATACCGCTTCGATTTGGGCCGTATCGTTTGATTATGATTTTTCATGTTTTTGTATTTTACTAGTTCCGATTTGCGAACCGACATTTTTTCCAACAATCTTAAAATAGATTTCTATTTGGTACGAGAGCAATGTTTCCGTAAAAAAACAAAAAATTTACACCCATTAAAAGTCCGAATTTTGAAAAGGGCAAATTTAGAAAAAGACGATAAGTTTTATTAAAAGTTTGATTTTGATAGTGTGCTATTTTTTTTAATTAAATCACTAACTTTTCAAATTTTTCTCAATTAAGTCACCATGTTTTTAAACTTGTTTCAATATTGACCATTTGACTGGTCAACCCGGTTGTCAGCTGACGTCACATGATGACGTGTTAGTATTTGATGATGTGGTGTTTGCATGACATAATGACGTGGCATTTTCTGATACTTTATAGGCGTCAAAATTGAAAAATAAAAATAAAATGTAATGACTTAATTGGAAAAAAAACATAATATCAATTTTGAACTTTTTGTAGAATTTAGTGTCTTTTGTGAAATTTGTTCTTAATATTAATATATTTTTAATTGAACTATATGTATAACAATTTAAATATATTAATATTAGTTTGGTCGACTAAAAAGCCTCAACTTCTTCTTCTTTTTACAATGTTAAATTTAACTTGATAATGTATTAAGAAAACAGCAACCAACAATTCTATTAATTCTATTCAACATTATGTGATGCATATCTATATTTTATTTAATATTTTTTTGAGATACAAAGTCCAATTATTTTCATTGTGTCAACAGGATCGATGATCCCATCATCCCATAATCTTGCAGTATTCTTCGAATAATAAACATTAATTCCCTATCATACGCCTCGACAAATTTCACTTTGTGTTCATCTTCATCTTCCTTTGACCACTGTCAAATTACCAAATTACCCTACAACAATATTTATTCAATACAAAATCATTCTCTCAAAAATGTTTATTTTTAATCAAATGTTAGAGTTTTTTAATTGGACAAACTTGAAAAAGATAACATTTATAGTATATGGATCAAAATTTAATTTATTGACAATTTCTATTCTTGAACTATTTTCTAATTCAAAAACTAATTATATAAATAAACATTTCAAATTATAAATTAATAGAATAACTCAATTTCAATTCAATAAATATTGGATATAGATTAGGGAAATTAAAAAAACACTAAATTTTCACAAAAGCTCGATTATGACACCATGTTTTTTTTTCAATTAAGTTACTGTATTTTTTTGTTTCAAAATTGACACCTAGAAAATGATGTCATCAGAAAAGGACATGTCATCATCTAATGTCAGCAGCACATGATCAAATATTGTTGTAATAAAGGAATACATTTAAATTAGTTATCTAAGTTTATGTGTTTGGATACTAACATGTTACATATAGTTTATGATTTAGATCTATGTATTCTAAATTGATTATTATCATTATGTTTTTTAATGACAAATCGATCCTACTCATACTCCTAAACAATCATGGTTCCACATATGTCTCTTGCGAGACTTGAACCCTCAACCTCAAAGAGGGATGGTAACGTCTTTAGCACACCAAGAGGTCATTGGCAATTATTATGATTATGTGTTAAGCTAATTTGACATTGGACTCTACTTTCAAGCATTAATATAATGTTTTATAAAACAAAATATTTATTATAAATATAAAATGTAAAGTGCAGCATCGTATTTTGGTTATGTTCAAACTTGAAAAATGAAACTAGGGGTGGCAATTGTGTCGTGTTGGATTCATGTATCACCAGTTGGCGGGTTGGTGGATCAGAAAATTTGATTCGGACAGGACCCGAATAATTAAATATGTCATATGATACAACAATAACTCGTATCTGCCAAACACAGACACGATCCGCCTACCCCTTTGTATTATATAGGTTCGTAGGTCATACTCGAGTTCACGACTTATAAACAGGCTATTAGGTTGAATAACTTCGTGTCATTTTTGGTTCAAGGTCATAAGTAGGTCATTCTCAAACTCACGGGTCATAAATGAGCTAGGAGTTCATGGTTTTACAGATCATACTCGTGTTCATGGGCCATAATCAAGTTCACGGTCATTTTAAGTTCAAGGTCATAAACGGGTTCTCGTGTCGACCCACTCGCCTGCCTACCAACCCGAACATGACGCGTTTATTACATGGGTTATGCGGGTCAATCCGAAAATGACCTGGACCCGTTTAAAGTCAACCCAAACCTGTTTATTTTTGCGTCGCGTTTCGTATCTTGTCAAGAATTGTCACCCTAAATGAAACATCGACACGAGTCTCCAAAACTATGGAACTCCACATGGAAATATCCAAATACAAATGAAAATACCATACCATGTGAATCATTTCAACATTTTTTATGTGAAGATAACTAATGTTTGTGTATGGTTCTTAGAGGCATATGCTAGAAGTCATGTGAAGATAACCTCCACCTTGGAAGTAGAATTATATGGCTTTGTGAATGACTTTGATGAACTATTGTGTGAATTTCCATCACCATATCCAGGTTTCCTATATAATTTCTTTGCATGATTGTTCTAGTAGAATGCAATCGTTTCGCCATAAGCATTTAACTCATATTTTGTCTCTTCCTCTTCAGCTTCTTCATAAGAATCTCCATTATTAGATTAAGTCGTCTTCAATGCCAAAGCAATAGGTCGTCCAAAAGCCTTATTCTCTATAAGCTCTTCCACGTCGTCTTCATGTGAATTAAGTAAATTGAAGGGTTCACTTAGAGAATATGGGTCAATATTTTCATGAGATTTCAACATAATAGAATACTCTTCCACACCTTACATAGTGTGACATCTGCCTAAAATGGATTCGGGTCAACCCAACCCAATTGGGAAATTTAATAAACCCTACTCAAGATTTACTTGACGCTAATAGGATCAAAACATATACAATACGATATAAATTGACGTTAATAGCAAAATAGTATAGTATAACGTTATAACTATAATCAAATTAAATTATGATACCATATTAAAATCAAATCAAAGTATGATACTCTAATTAAATTAAAAGAGTCAAACTTGAATACTATAATTAAACTTCAAATCAAAGTAGATTGTTATAATCAAATAATAACCTATTTTTTTATAAAACTCTATTTTTATAAACTCTACATTAAATTTTATAAAATTCTTATATTAATTAGTGTATTACATAGAGATGCTTGTACTAGTGGGAAATTATGAAGACCACCTAAAGTCAAAAGTTATTCCCATGGTCTCCCACTCACACCTCTCATCATCTTTCCTTTCATTTTTCTCCCCACACATTATTCTCGTCACCACTCAAACCCTCTCTATCCTTTCTCTCACTCTCAATCTCGAAATTCATCTAAGAAATATCAATTTTCCAGCCAAGAACAAGCTCTCATACTCAAATCTTCATCCCTATTGAAGCATTCATCAAGGTATGTTGTTAAAAGTTCCAAATTCATACATGAAACAAATTAAATCCACCAAAATATCTAAAACTCATTTTATGCATAAACCTGATTTTTCTAAAGCTCCCATCAATAAAATAAGAAGTTCTGGAAATTTTCAGAAAATAACTTATTTTTATTGAATTACTATAATTATTGCACTAAAATAAGGCAATAATTCACATAAAATACTTTTTGCAGTCAATAAATTCTGGGAATATTTTGGAACAACCCATATATTGAGTAAAGTGGATTTATAAAGTTTCATGCATTTATATTACTGTTTGATGCTTATTTTGTATTTTATTTTGTTGTAGATAAATAAATTGAAAATATAGTTATGTATGTTAAAAACTAGATTTTATATTTTTCGCACCTTATTCACATATTAAAGACTCCATGACTAAATTTACAGATTTTTGTAAGAAGGTTTTCTTATTTTTCCTGATTTAATGTTTATTTAATGGTTTAAATTGATAATAAATAGCTACACATGTCCAAAACTTATAACACGTTATCAGAATATCATATATAACATGGTAATCATAAATAAAAAGTCTAATTAATTTCTCTTAATATTTTCCTATTATTTATGATTTTATTGATTAGTTAATAATGAAAAACATAAGAAATACTTCCCTTAGTCCAAAATATCCAAAATATTTACAGTAGGCTCAATATAATGTTCGAAAACTATGGTTAATTTTCCAGAATTTTTAGGGATCATTTATTATTTTTCCCGAATTTTGTTGTTGTTTAATCATTAAAATACTAAATAAATACTAAAGCAGTTAAGAAAAATATGAAAATTTTACAGTAATTACTATTTTATGAAATAATTATTTTCTGATAATTTCAGAATGTTTCATTACTGTTTAGTATTTAAAACCATTTTCCTAAATATCTAAGCATGTAAAAAAGCATTTTAATGATTATTTCATATAAATAATTGTTTATAATATATAAAATCTGTAAATACTTATAATTTGACTAGTTATTATTTTAATAAGAAATTATTAAAATATTTCCTAAAGTGAAAATATAAATTAATTAAGCAAAGTAATTAATTCAATTTAAAATTCATTTAACATATAAATACATTAATATTCAAAACAAAATTTGGATAATTGTTAATTCATCTAATATAATAATATGTGTCTAAATTATTTTTATTAATACTATATTCCCATTTATCGATTCCTAAACCAAAACTATTAATTATAATAGGTTCCACGTCGTTTTGACCCGAGCCGTCTATCATACAACACGCGCATTCTTTATTGGACTAATGTGAGTAATCTACCCCATATTTTATAATTTTCAATACTTTTGGGGTGTATCATGTGGTTCTAATATGTTTTCAACTTCATTTTATTATTTTATCACAATTGAGACATTGTTGGGACATTTATACTTGAATCATTATTTGTATAATTATTGTTTGTTTACGCTACATGTACTTGTAGTGCATTATCATTTTTAGTCTAATCTCCATGACTATGCCCGTATTCTTGAGGTACGTTATGGACAATAATAGCGCTATTGGGTTGACCACCCCGCCTTGGGACGCTAAGGTGATTGATCGCACGTGGTTGTGTGTGTATGATGATTAGATGCTTCATCCTATATATACATATATATATATATATGTATATATAGGGTGAGGACTTATTGTTGTTGTTATCATTTGTTAATCAATTTTTGATTTATAAACTGTTATCTCAATAACAGTTGCTTGCCAACTTCAAAAGAAAACAAATTTCAAATTATTCAAACTCACAATTTTCTTTAATAAAACTAGATTACTCACCAACTCTCGTAGTTGACCTGTTTTTACCCATGATGCAGATTTGAAGAATGAAGTTGATGAAAAGTAGGGTGTACCTTAGAAACCCACAAGACTATTTAAATTTGATGTAATAAATGTATTGTATTTTGATTTGTATTTGTATGTTGTGGATCTTGTTTGCATACTTAGTACTTAATTGAATCTAATCATATTATAACATAGTTGTCATGAGACTTTGAACAATATATCACGCCTTGATCGATTCCGCCAAGGATCGGGGTGTGACAGATTGGTATCAGAGCCCTTGACTATAGGGAATTAGGTTAATTGCCTTGACCTAGTCTATAGCCTCTAGGGTCCTCTCGTATGCTATTTTATAAAATGCACACACAACTGCATGCAATTCGCACTTAGAAAATCCTAGGAATACCTTTGTGTGCTAATTGCTCCCTTATGTGCTTACATATTATTCCCGACACTTATATGTGTGCATACACTTGTGAATTTTCTTTTCTTTCTCTTAAAATCACACACATACTCAAATGGTTTCAAAATAAAAATTTATATACATATATATTCCTTAGAGCTAATAGGAAATTAAAAGTCATCCACTCTAGTTGGGTAGGATCAAAGTAATGGACGCGTAGTAACTGGAAGGGGGAGGTGCCGGTAGCCCAAAAGTCCTGACTAGGTAAGCATTCGTATACATCCCAATCAACCGAGGGACCAGTTTGCTTACCTGGGGACCAAAGGCGAGAGTTCCCAAACCTATAGGCCAAAGCGCATCATTCACATTACTTTTGAGCCATCAAAATACCCGACCTTATCAAATGTATCCGAAAGGATACACTCCAAAATGGCCAACTCATTGGACTATTAAGTTCCCTAATGGGCCTTGAAATGGGAAAAACATGTGAAAACTTAGTATTGTGGGGGCCCACGCAATTGCTACATGCTTCACATTTAGTACCCATGGAAAGCCCAAAAGGTGCCCAACACTCCTAACCATGGCCCAACAAGTGTTTTACAATCATTTTACCCAACAATGTCTACAAACTTAATTTCCATAATCAATTTACAAATAACTCACAAGTCCATATGCGTGTTTCTCATAGATGGCATTACGACCCCCATACGCTGCTCGTAACAACCGAAGGTTAGCCGCCCTTATCGCTAAGGAGGTAGCAAATGTCATCCCAACAATTGCAACCCATCTTCAAAATCTTCAGCCGCAAGCTCCAGCAACCACTCATCGTTGCTCGTTTAAGCACTTTCGTAGCTGTAATCCGCCTTACTTCAAAGGCATAGATGGTGCCACCGCACTCCTCACATGGATCGAAGAAATGGAGAGTACTTTCATCCACAGCGAGTGCCCTGAGGACCTGATGGTCCGTCACGCTACAGGGTGCCTCCAAGGTCATGCTCTCTCATGGTGGAACCTAGAAAAATGGGCAAAAGGAGAGGGTGTTGCCTTGGGAATGACCTGGTCAAAACTAAAGGAACGCATGATAGAGAAGTTCTGCCCGGACAGCGAATTGCAAACTCTCGAGGAGGAATTCTGGAATCTGAAACAGGTGGGAGGAGACAACGCGACCTACACTAATAGATTCTATGATCTTTCAAGACTCCTACCTCACATGGTTCAACCTATGAAAACTGCAATACGCCGCTACATCAAAGGGTTACCGCGCCAGATCCGTGATTCGGTGACCAGCAGCAGGCCATCTACTCTGGAATCCGCTATTGAAATAGCAGGTCAACTCAACGAGGATAATATGAACGATGGTGTCCTCCCACGCAAGGGTTCAAAGATGACAACTGAAAAGCCGACCCCTGAGACCCCCCTAATTGTCAAGTCCGAGTCCTCACACCGACACGACAAAAAGAAGCGGAAAAGCCATCACCACAACCATGCTGTTATTACCCCTGCTGCGCCTATCACCCAAGTCACCCAACCAAACAAAAAGCCGTATACCGGACCTCACCCCCTCTGTAACCATTGTAACTATCACCATATGTCCAGCAGCCCGTGTCGCCTTTGTACGACTTGTGGTCGCTATGGCCACTTGGCGGACACATGCCGTGCACCAAAAACTCAGCGACCATTCGCTCTACCCTCAAATCAGCAAACACAAACCCGGTATCCAACTGGAACATGCTTCAACTGTGGTGACCCCACCCATTTCAGAAACGCGTGTCCTAGGCTTGTCAATATCATTAACACTCAAGCCCAGGCAAATCCAACAATGCAGGTTCCAGCTCCCAAAGGCCGAGCATTTGTCATTACCGCAACCCAAGCACAGACCGATAACAAGGTTGTAAATGGTACGTTTCTCATAAATGACTGCTACGCGTCAGTACTTTTTGATTCAGGTGCCGATAAAAGTTTCGTGTCTTTGGAATTTGAACCCATACTTCACACACCTCGCACGATTCTTGATGAACACTTTACCGTAGAAGTCGCCAATGGAAAACACATTTCACTCAATACAGTCATTCAAGATTGCACTTTCGATTTTTGCGGTCATAAATTTTCCGTCAATTTAGTTCCTATGGAACTTGGTAGCTTCGACATCATCGTGGGAATGGATTGGCTATCCCAAAACCATGCTGAAATAGTATGTTTTGAGAAGTTCATTCGTATTCCTCTTGCCGACGGTCAAAGTATTCGTATTTATGGCGAGACTCGTTCGAAAAAGCTTAGTCTTATGTCATGTACTCAAGCTCGATCATATCTACGTAAAGAATACATGGCTTTCTTAGCCCATGTGGTGGAAACAAAGGTCACAGAAAAGAAGATAGAAGATATTCCGATTGTACGAGACTTTCCCGACATCTTTCCCGATGACGTATCTGGACTCCCTCCAGTACGTGAGCTAGAGTTCCGCATCGATCTCGTTCCTGAAGCTGCTCCCATAGCCAAGTCTCCATATCGGTTGGCTCCAACCGAGATGCAAGAATTGGCAAGTCAGCTCCAAGAATTAACCGATAAGGGATTTATCCGCCCTAGTACTTCACCCTGGGGAGCCCCGGTTCTCTTCATCAAAAAGAAAGATGGTTCGTTTCGTATGTGTATCGATTATCGGGAGTTAAATAAATTGACCATCAAGAACCGATATCCGTTACCTCGGATCGACGACCTTTTTGATCAGCTTCAAGGAGCTTCATGTTTCTCAAAAAGCGACCTTCGCTCGGGTTATCACCAACTTCGAGTACGGGAAGAAGATATCCCCAAAACTGCTTTCCGAACCCGCTATGGTCATTACGAGTTCACTGTTATGCCTTTCGGCCTAACAAATGCCCCTGCCGCATTCATGGACTTGATGAATCGGGTATTTAAACCTTATCTCGACCGTTTTGTTATCGTCTTTATTGATGACATCCTCATTTACTCCAAGACAAAGGCAGAGCATGAAAGACACCTTCGCCTAACTCTCCAAACGTTGCAAGGAAATCGGCTCTATGCCAAGTTTTCGAAATGCGAGTTTTGGTTAAAGGAGGTACAATTCCTTGGTCATATTGTAAGTGACAAGGGTATTTTAGTTGATCCCGCAAAAGTTGAAGCAGTCAAGAATTGGAAAGCCCCACGTACCCCCAAGGAAATTCGGTCCTTCCTCGGTTTAGCCGGCTATTACCGGCGTTTCATTTCA
Organism: Cichorium intybus; assembly: GCA_023525715.1. Taxonomy (NCBI): domain Eukaryota; kingdom Viridiplantae; phylum Streptophyta; class Magnoliopsida; order Asterales; family Asteraceae; genus Cichorium; species Cichorium intybus. The sequence goes on along the minus strand of CM042010.1, from coordinate 27,697,347 downwards.
AATTTCTCAAAGATCGCTTTACCGCTTACTTCTCTCACTTGCAAGGGTACGCCATTTGATTGGGGACCCAAGCAGGAAGACACTTTCCAAACCCTTAAACAAAGATTGTGTGACGCTCCGATTCTTACACTCCCTGAAGGATCCGAAGATTTCGTGGTATACTGTGATGCCTCCAATCTCGGTCTAGGTTGTGTTTTGATGCAAAGGGGAAAGGTTATAGCTTACGCATCGCGACAACTCAAAATCCACGAAAGGAATTATACGACTCATGATTTGGAGCTCGGTGCCGTGGTTTTTGCTCTTAAAATTTGGAGGCATTACCTTTACGGCACTAAATGTGTAATTTTCACCGACCATAAGAGCTTGCAACATATTCTTAATCAAAAGGAACTCAATATGAGGCAAACACGATGGGTCGAACTCCTAAATGATTACGAGTGTGAAATACGCTATCATCCGGGCAAGGCGAACGTCGTAGCCGATGCATTAAGCCGAAAAGAACATGCCAAAGCATTTCATTTAATATGTTCTCCTATCTTGTCCAATCTCAGTGACCGAATTCGAGGAGCCCAACACTCGGCAATTACCGAAAATGACATGCCCACGGGAATTGATGGGGAGTTGGAATCTAAATCTGATGGTATTTTCTATTATCAAGATCGCATCTGGATCCCAGATCGCGACAATCTTCGTACATTCCTGATGGAAGAAATCCATAAAACTCGATATTCCATTCATCCGGGCGCTGACAAGATGTATCATGGCTTGAGAACCAATTATTGGTGGTCGGGAATGAAAAAGGATATTGCTTTATTCGTAGCCAAATGTCTTACATGTTCCAGGGTCAAAGTAGAACATCAACGACCCTCTGGACTATTGGTCCAACCGGAAATCCCCGAGTGGAAATGGGAAGCGATCACCATGGATTTCGTAACCAAACTTCCCCATACCACAAAGGGACATGACAGCATTTGGGTAATCGTTGACCGTTTGACTAAATCTGCTCACTTCCTTCCCATCCGTGAACATTTCAAGGTCGAACAACTTGCTCAGATTTACATCGATGAGATAGTTAGTCGGCATGGCATCCCTCTCAGCATCATTTCAGATCGTGATGGGAGATTTCTCTCTCGGTTCTGGCAATCACTTCAAGAAGCCATGGGAACCCGCCTCGATCTCAGTACCGCCTATCATCCTCAGACCGATGGTCAATCTGAGAGGACAATTCAAACACTCGAAGATATGTTGAGGGCGTGTGTCTTAGATTTCGGAGGAAACTGGGACTCTCATTTACCGTTGGTGGAATTCTCCTATAATAACAGTTATCATTCTAGCATCGGGATGCCACCATTTGAGGCATTGTATGGCCGTAAATGCCGATCTCCTATTTGCTAACATGAAATTGGCGAGTCCCACGTAATTCGCGCAACAGTGGATTCTCCAATCGTTGGTCCTGAGCTTATCCAGGAAACAACCGACAAAATCACTCAGATTCGCAATAACCTTCTCACAGCTCGTAGCCGACAAAAGAGTTACGCCGACAAGCGACGCAAACCGCTTGAATTTACCGTGGGTGACATGGTCATGTTAAAAGTGTCCCCATGGAAAGGTGTGGTTCGATTTGGATGCAAGGGTAAATTGGCACCACGCTATGTAGGCCCGTTCAAAATCCTGAAAAGGATCGGACCAGTAGCCTACGAGTTGGATCTACCAATAGAGCTTAATAAAGTTCACCCAGTATTTCATATAGCCAACCTCAAGAAGTGTTTAGCTGACGAGAACCTTCATGTTCCTCTCGAGGATATCCAAATCGACGAGACAATGCAATTTATCGAGAAACCCTTGGAAATTGCAGACCGAAAGGAAAAGCAACTCAAAAGAAGTCGCATTCCCCTGGTCAAGGTTAGGTGGCAGTCAGCACGTGGACCTGAGTATACATGGGAGCGTGAGGATCAAATGCGTACCAAATACCCACAACTTTTCTCTTAAGGTACTCTCTTCTTAAATTTCAGGACGAAATTTCCTAAAGTAGGGGAGACTGTGACATCTGCCTAAAATGGATTCGGGTCAACCCAACCCAATTGGGAAATTTAATAAACCCTACTCAAGATTTACTTGACGCTAATAGGATCAAAACATATACAATACGATATAAATTGACGTTAATAGCAAAATAGTATAGTATAACGTTATAACTATAATCAAATTAAATTATGATACCATATTAAAATCAAATCAAAGTATGATACTCTAATTAAATTAAAAGAGTCAAACTTGAATACTATAATTAAACTTCAAATCAAAGTAGATTGTTATAATCAAATAATAACCTATTTTTTTATAAAACTCTATTTTTATAAACTCTACATTAAATTTTATAAAATTCTTATATTAATTAGTGTATTACATAGAGATGCTTGTACTAGTGGGAAATTATGAAGACCACCTAAAGTCAAAAGTTATTCACATGGTCTCCCACTCACACCTCTCATCATCTTTCCTTTCATTTTTCTCCCCACACATTATTCTCATCACCACTCAAACCCTCTCTATCCTTTCTCTCACTCTCAATCTCGAAATTCATCTAAGAAATATCAATTTTCCAGCCAAGAACAAGCTCTCATACTCAAATCTTCATCCCTATTGAAGCATTCATCAAGGTATGTTGTTAAAAGTTCCAAATTCATACATGAAACAAATTAAATCCACCAAAATATCTAAAACTCATTTTATGCATAAACCTGATTTTTCTAAAGCTCCCATCAATAAAATAAGAAGTTCTGGAAATTTTCAGAAAATAACTTATTTTTATTGAATTACTATAATTATTGCACTAAAATAAGGCAATAATTCACATAAAATACTTTTTGCAGTCAATAAATTCTGGGAATATTTTGGAACAACCCATATATTGAGTAAAGTGGATTTATAAAGTTTCATGCATTTATATTACTGTTTGATGCTTATTTTGTATTTTATTTTGTTGTAGATAAATAAATTGCAAAATATAGTTATGTATGTTAAAAACTAGATTTTATATTTTTCGCACCTTATTCACATATTAAAGACTCCATGACTAAATTTACAGATTTTTGTAAGAAGGTTTTCTTATTTTTCCTGATTTAATGTTTATTTAATGGTTTAAATTGATAATAAATAGCTACACATGTCCAAAACTTATAACACGTTATCAGAATATCATATATAACATGGTAATCATAAATAAAAAGTCTAATTAATTTCTCTTAATATTTTCCTATTATTTATGATTTTATTGATTAGTTAATAATGAAAAACATAAGAAATACTTCCCTTAGTCCAAAATATCCAAAATATTTACAGTAGGCTCAATATAATGTTAGAAAACTATGGTTAATTTTCCAGAATTTTTAGGGATCAGTTATTGTTTTTCCCGAATTTTGTTGTTGTTTAATCATTAAAATACTAAATAAATACTAAAGCAGTTACGAAAAATATGAAAATTTTACAGTAATTACTATTTTATGAAATAATTATTTTCTGATAATTTCAGAATGTTTCATTACTGTTTAGTATTTAAAACCATTTTCCTAAATATCTAAGCATGTAAAAAAGCATTTTAATGATTATTTCATATAAATAATTGTTTATAATATATAAAATCTGTAAATACTTATAATTTTACTAGTTATTATTTTAATAAGAAATTATTAAAATATTTCCTAAAGTGAAAATATAAATTAATTAAGCAAAGTAATTAATTCAATTTAAAATTCATTTAACATATAAATACATTAATATTCAAAACAAAATTTGGATAATTGTTAATTCATCTAATATAATAATATGTGTCTAAATTATTTTTATTAATACTATATTCCCATTTATCGATTCCTAAACCAAAACTATTAATTATAATAGGTTCCACGTCGTTTTGACCCGAGCCGTCTATCATACAACACGCGCATTCTTTATTGGACTAATGTGAGTAATCTACCCCATATTTTATAATTTTCAATACTTTTGGGGTGTATCATGTGGTTCTAATATGTTTTCAACTTCATTTTATTATTTTATCACAATTGAGACATTGTTGGGACATTTATACTTGAATCATTATTTGTATAATTATTGTTTGTTTACGCTACATGTACTTGTAGTGCATTATCATTTTTAGTCTAATCTCCATGACTATGCCCGTATTCTTGAGGTACGTTATGGACAATAATAGCGCTATTGGGTTGACCACCCCGCCTTGGGACGCTAAGGTGATTGATCGCACGTGGTTGTGTGTGTATGATGATTAGATGCTCCATCCTATATATACATATATATATATGTATATATAGGGTGAGGACTTATTGTTGTTGTTATCATTTGTTAATCAATTTTTGATTTATAAACTGTTATCTCAATAACAGTTGCTTGCCAACTTCAAAAGAAAACAAATTTCAAATTATTCAAACTCACAATTTTCTTTAATAAAACTAGATTACTCACCAACTCTCGTAGTTGACCTGTTTTTACCCATGATGTAGATTTGAAGAATGAAGTTGATGAAAAGTAGGGTGTACCTTAGAAACCCACAAGACTATTTAAATTTGATGTAATAAATGTATTGTATTTTGATTTGTATTTGTATGTTGTGGATCTTGTTTGCATACTTAGTACTTAATTGAATCTAATCATATTATAACATAGTTGTCATGAGACTTTGAACAATATATCACGCCTTGATCGATTCCGCCAAGGATCGGGGTGTGACACATAGGCTCTTTACTAATTCAACATTGACTTTGTAAGTACTATTTTCTACCTTATATTTCTCTAATTTGTATATCAAAGTACTGAATCACTTGTATGCTTGATCAATAAACTCACCCTCTTTCTTCTTGAATTTATTGAAGTCAGAGAGTGTTGGTGATGATGCTCTTTTTAAGTTTATCTATTCATTTATAAGGGATTTTCAACTTATCTCAAATCTCATAAGTGGATTTGCATCCAAGAACGTGATAATACACGTTCGGTGGAAGCCCTTCATATAATTCTCCCATACATTGCTTGTCATTCTCAATTTTATTTTTTGTTTGCAGCTAACATAACATCTGTATCAACACTACGAGCAACTTGACTATTAATGTTGGCGAATGGACTCCACACGTATTCTTCTAATTCGATGAGATAATCATCCATTCTATCAGTCCACTAATCGTAGTGCTCATGGAGCAGCATAGGGGCTTTGGTTGTTGAAGCAAGGAGATTTGCATAGTTTATCATCGTCTTATTTTGATGAAAATTAGCTATTGAATTGATTTTGATTATTGAATCTTACTCTCAAATCAACAAAAAAGTTGCTTTCAAAACTCGAAAATTCAAATCTAAAAACAATTTAGATATGAAAAATAAAATGAATAAAACAATCCAATCAGTCGGATATATAGTAACCGATTCTAATACCACTTGATAAGATACAAAATCAATAGCTAGAAATACAAAATGAAATGTTAAGCACAATGACATAGATATTATCAATAAGCACTTTGATTTATCGGAGAAATTGTTAAAAAACAAAGCTCAATTAACGAATTGCTAAGAGCTATTAGAAAAAAACATAAAAAGCCCTAATGACAAACACCATATTTATATTCACAAAAAGCAGTGTAGCCCTGGCCAATCAATACAAGACACATAGACATGAACTTTTTAGTACAACAGTCTGCTCAATACAAGACACATAGGTGGTATTAAGGAGTAGTTTAGGAGTAGGAGTATGTTAGATTGCCGTTCTAAAAAAAAAACTAATATATACAGATTATTAGGAGCACGATATCCTACATGACATAATATACAAAAGTAATATACAAAAGTACCGAATGAGATTCACAAGATTTGCTACTTCAATGACTCCGACAGCATCATCGCTTCGCCAGTACAACAACTTCGATATCAACAACTTCGGTTATTACCATGGTATTAACTTCGACATAACAAAATTGTTCCCCAACAACATGGCTAGGGCGCGAGGGTGGAATACAGTGGTTGAAAGGTTCAGGAAAGAACTTTCTAAATGGACAGTTAAAATGCTTTCTATTGGTTTTTGATCAATGCTTCTCAAAATAGTGCTTGAGGCCTTCAAGATATATTTTTATGTCTATTTTGTTGATGTCGAATACGGTAAGGAGGTATTTGGAGACTCTTCATTGGCATTTTTTGGGGAGTAGATGGTAACAAATGTAAAATTCCTTGGATTAAATGGGATTTGGTACTTGCATCTACAAAAAGAGGTGGCCTTAGTATAGGAAGCTTGCGGATTTTAATCATGCACTTCTTTAGTAGTTTTTAATGGAGATTTGTGAATGACAGTAAAGGTCTCTAGTTAAATGTGATTAATTTTGTTGCATGGTAGTAGTTATGGTTTTCGGTTTGAGAAGACTCTAACATGGGGTCATAAGGTTTGGTCAAGAATTGTTGTTTATTTGAACCAAATGAATGAAAAATGTATAATTCCACATTCTACTCTTAGAAAATATGTTGGAGATAGAGCGTTAACAAGGTTTTGGGACTAAGTTGGGTAGGTGGTTTGGCATTCAAAGTTCCTTTCTCTAGATTATACTTGCTTGATAGAAGACTTTGATGTGAACATACGTGGTCGTGGAATTGGAGACCTGGAAATTAGAGGTGGTATTGAAAACACTCAACTTGTGGGGATGCTTCATTTGCTCGATGACTTTTATATTGATAAACGGAAATGGTGCTAATAGACGGAACCGTTTGGTTCCAATGATGGAAACCATAAATTTGTTACTTTGGGTTGGTAGTATAAACCATAAATTTGTGAATAATTGAGTCGATTGGTTAACAAAAACCCTAAATATTATACATTTGTAATTGTTCCTTTTTGCTAACTCCTTGCTAATCATCTTAATAATATTAAGTTTTTTAGAAAAAAATACATTAAAAATTTGTTATAACCTGCTAGATAATAGTATATATAATAGATAGTTTTTAAGTTTTTTTTTTAATAAAACGAGAGTTCAAATATCCTGTTGGGGTTCATTTTCCGTTTATATTAAAGAAATAGAAGGGTGGCACCTTTTAATTAGGGCATGCCCTGATCTAAACCTACTCACCTTAAACTTCATTGTCATTAACACCTAATCATATACACATACGCAGCCATACAGCTCTATACATATGTATAGTGTCGGTTTATGACATTGATACATAGTATGTTGTATGCATACGGATGACAACTAATTTTATTCAATAATAGATTTTTTTCACTGTTAAAAACACCTTCTTTATTAAATAGTGAATCATTTAAGTTCTTTAAATACGAAGTTGTGATAAAAGTTGACATACCAATATGATAAATTAGAGATTTTAAAGTCTAATCACAAGTTGCATAGATGGATATATCAAAAAGATTTTAGCTTTTTTTTTCCCAAATAAAGTTACAAGATGATGTTTCAGATCTGCTTCGGAATCAGTTAAATATTTATTTAATAATTCTTATTATAGAGGGCGTGGTGAATAACCCAAATTTAATATGAGACATAGAGGCCATCATTTCTTATTATAGAGGGCGTGGTGAATACTCCAAATTTAATATGAAACATAGGAAAGATAGCCATCGAATTTCATTTGGTTAGAAAGGGATTATTTAGTTGCAGTTGAAATTTGGTTATTGATAAATAGAAATATCGATATTTAATTAACGTATTACGATCTTAAAACTCGTTTGTTAATAAACTAGCTTATGGTCTCATTAACATATATGTTCGTATTCCTTTTCTATTTCTATTACTAAGATTGTAGTATAAATTTTTGTATCAAATCTCCATACCCTGCATATATTTTTATAATTGCAATAGATCTTACTCTTGAACCATGCGTCCCATGTACTTACATATGAAATTTGATATAATCAACCACTCGTTTTCATTTACGATTATAAGAAAACGACTCAAATATTAGATCATATAAAATAATAATAAAAACTCCACAAAAATATGCCAACAATGTTGGTACGACACAACTCCAACCCTCCGATGATTTTGACAATTTGGCAAAACTCGGGAGCCGCCATTGAAGATGGCTACCAAACGGATCAACTTAGGCATATTCATTAGTCTCATTGTTTTCGTCGTAGTGTGTGTGTATATATATATATATATATATATATATATATATATATATATATATATATATATATATATATATATATATATATATATATATATATATATATATATATATATATATATATATATATATATAGACTTAGAATCTTTTGAGAACCATCTTCACCCCGAGAACCCGAGAACTCCCAAACCGATTTTTTTTTTCAAAAAACCGACCCCATAGGCCTCTAAAACGCACACTTTTAAGACTTTTCGAAAAAAAAATTTCCGAAAAAAACGACTTTTTTTTTAAAACTTTGCACATGTACAAAAAAAAACTTTGCACATGTGCAAAGTTTTTTATACGTACATTTTTTTTCAAGTTTTTTTTTATGGATGTCTTTCTAACATATATTTAAGGCGTTCTGTAAAAAAAATTTCAAAAAAAGTGTACGTATAAAAAAGTTTGCACATGTGCAAATTTTTTTTTTGTACATGTGCAAAGTTTTTAAAAAAAAAAATCGTTTTTTTTCGGAAATTTTTTTTTCGAAAAGTCTTAAAAGTGTGCGTTTTAGAGGCCTATGGGGTCGGTTTTTTGAAAAAAAAAATCGGTTTGGGAGTTCTCCGGTTCTCGGGGGACTTGTGGTTCTCAAAAGATCCTAACTCTATATATATATATATATATATATATATATATATATATATATATATATATATATATATATATATATATATATATATATATATATATATATATATATATATATATATATATATATATATATATATATATATATATATATATATATATATATATATATATATATATATAGGTAGGTTCAATAGAGTTCCCTTAAAAGGTAGAGATCTGGAGGCCAGATCTCGGCCTTACAAAATTGAAGATCAAGGGATTAGATTTAAGGGTATATTTTGAAAAATCACTTGATTTATAGGGACCTAAACTAAAATATCTACAACTATCAAGGTTAGTCTGCGTATTACACTATCTATTTCAATCCCGCCTCGCGAATCACCCGCTTCATTCCTTTTTTCGTTTGTTTCAAAATTAGCAACTCATCGGTTGCAATTTTTATCCATTATCATTGATTCGAATCCCCTCCAAAAGCCCGATAATCGTGGTTCTCTGCAATCTTCGTATCCTTTTCGATTGAAGAACTACTGGCGCCAATTAGGCTTTACAAGCTTGAAGAAGAATCAGAGTAAGAGAACATGGAAGGAGAACCAATCAAGCTTGAAGCTTCGGATTCGAAATCAAAGAAGGCTAAATCAGTTAAAGTTACTCGAGGTAATTCATTGTTTCGTAGGTTTAATCAGTAGTTCAAGTTAATTTATTAGGATGTTCTAAAATTTACGTATTATACTGTTGTGATCAATTTTGCGTGAATGGAAATTCAGAACCAAGTTGATAAACCTGAAATCATTCAATAATTCTTTCTTATTGTTATTATTTTCTGAAGTTAGGGCTAGATATTATTTATAATCGGTGGGTAATTCAATTTAGGTTATATATATATATATATATATATATATATATATATATATATATATATATATATATATATATATATATATATATATATATATATATATATATATATATATATATATATATATAGGGAGAGGTTATATATATAGAGACTAATAAAAGGTGGAGAATTGGAGGCCAAACCTGGACCAATCATTGTATAAGGTTAAATTAGTAATTGTATAATATGTACATTTATTTAATAATAAATCATTTATTTTCGTTGCCACTATAATCATGCGAATTTAACAAACTTTCCAAGAATATAGGAATTTAACTATGGTAAGTTGATCTCAGAATGTCAATCATATCGAGAATTACTTAGGTTTCAAAATAGAATTCGGAAATTAATACTTGAAATCGAAAATCAATACTGCATACAGAGGAATCGAAAGTCAATTATGCAATGGAGTTTTACGATGTTATTGGCAATGAAAGTGATGATTCTAGTACTAAATCGAGTTGGTACAGTGACACAGATTGTGAAGTTGATGAAAACGGTGAAAACTTTAGTGAAGAAGACTTCATAGATTCAGCAAACGAAAAAGAAGATGAAGAAATTGGTCAATTTCTTGAAAATCGATAATGAAGGTAAGAGTAATTTTTTGTATGTATGATTGTTTTTTTGTATGTACAACATTATCTTATATCCTGTGTTTTTTCATTTTTAATAGTTAAAATTTGGTAATCATCTATGAATGGTGAATAAAATGAGGAATCATTAATGAATGTACAACATTACCTTATTGCCAATGTTTTTTCATTTTTAATGGTTAAAGTTTGATATTCATCTATGAATGAGGAATAAAATGAGGAATCATGAATGAAACAATTCATTTAAGACTGAAAGTATTGTTTGGTCTGAGTTTTCTTGTATTCAATTAGTATTGTAAAAAATTAGTAATGTTATAAATGATTAATGTTAAAAATGACTTCTTGAGGAATGGAATAATGTTTCATAATATGGTGTATGAGATATGTATTCGGATAAGCATGTATGTATAATGCTAAAAATGGAGGATCATGAATGAATTAATGTATCATAGTATAATATAACATAAGACAAACAAATAATTAATGAATTATGTTATGCGAATTATACTTATCAGTTTATGATGTCATTCATGCAAGATTGTCGTTATACATATGATTATTTTCTTAAGGTGAAATTATGAGTTTCTGATATCATTCATGCATGATGGTCGTTATACATAATTCATTAATATCTAACTCATAAGTATAATTCACAAAAAAATAAATCGTTACTATCTATTTGGTTTTCTGTCATTAATGAAATTTCCGATATCATTCATTTATCCTATGTTCCGATCGAATAATTCTGGATAGTCTTGTATTCAGTTATGATTTGTTTCCGGAAAGAGATTGTATTCATTCATGATTTGTTTTATACAAATATATTGATGTTTAAATTTTGCAGGTGTTGATGGAGATGAGTCAAAAAAAGAAGCATATGAAAGTATCATTCTGGACTCTCCTGGTGGGAAAACAAAGTTATGAAAACCAATTGTACCAATTGAGTTTATGCCTCGGGAAGATGATGCTTTCAAATCATTTAAAGATGCAGTAAATATGTATTATAAATATGCAGAGAAGGCATGTTTTGATATAAGGTTATATTCATCCAAACGATTCGGGGATGATTCACTCAAGACAAAGACGATAGTGTGCAACCGATTTGGGAAAATACCAGACAGATCAATAAATAGTTTGGATCCTAAAGGAAGTGGTCGTAAGAAAAGAAACTCAAACTTTATAAAAACGGATTGTAAAGCCATGATAAGGTTTAAGCGAGAAAACATAAGAACAAGTGAATTCATTGTTGACTCATTTCAAGAATTGCATAACCACCCACTATTTACAGAAGATGATTGGCGGAATTCTAGAAGAGCTAGGAAGATGCGTTTTAACGATAGTGTTTTTATTGGAAGCTCTAAAACAAAAATTGGTCCTACTAGAGCCCACGGATTGCAAGTTTGTTTAAAAGGTGGGTATGATAATGTAGGCCCTACACTGTCAGATTACAAAAATTATAAAAGAAAAATGGGCAATATTATAAGAAATCGAGATGCATAAATGCTGGTTGATAAAATGAACATGAGAAAGGAGAACTTAATAAACTACACATTTGAGTACAAGTGTGTTGATAGTGTGTTACACTCGATGTTCTGGGCAGATGAGACAGATAAAGTGAACTACAAGGAGTTTGGAGATGTAATCTCATTCGATGCAACGTTCCGAACAAACAAGTAAGATGTGTTTACTAGTTAGTGAATGTTTATGTGTTATTCATTTATGATATTCTAATGTATCATTAATTCATTCATGATTGGTGATGTTTCCATGCATTCATGTTTGTTTTTTTTCCATTCATGTGCGATTATAGAACATTAATCTGTTATTCAGTAATGATTACTAATAGTTGTGAGTTGAATGTATCAGATATGAGATGATTTTTATACCTTTCACAGCAATAGACAATCACAAACGATCGATTACAATTGGTGCCGGCCTTTTAAGCAACGAGACTATAGATTCTTATAAATGGTTGCTCCAAGAATTTCTTCGAGCTCATGAGAAAGCACCCACATTAGTGTTAACTGACCAAGATCCAGCTGTCAAGCAAGCTGTTGAAGCTATCATGCCACAATCAAAACATAGATGGTGTATGTGGCACATCATGAAGAAATTACAGGACAAGGTTTGTAGTTTATAGTTATCGTTACTATAAATAATAAGTATTCGTTGACGATTGTGTGCTAATTATATGTATCACAGATCTCAAAAGATTTTCTTAAGCAAACAGATTTTAGAAAACGTTTCAACAAACTTGTTTGGAACGGGTTCATAGGGCCTGAAGCGTTTGAAATGGAATGGAAACATCTAATAAAGGAGTTCAAACTGCATGACACAAGGTGGTTTAAAGACATGTACGAAAGTAGAGTATACTGGATACCAGCTTATTTCAAGGATGTTCCAATGAATGGTTTGATGAAGACAACCTCCAGGTCAGAAAGCGCGAATTCTTTTTTTAATAAATTTGCACATCACGGGAATTTTCTAATATATTTTATGATAAACTACGATACGGCTATTGAAAAACAACGTCACAATCAACGTTTGAGAGAGGATGGATCAAAAAATACAACCCATGTTATTAATATGTCAACGGGTTTAGAGAAACATGCAGCTGAGGTGTATACGAAGGAGTTATTCCTAGTAGTTCAGAAAGAAATACACAAAGGAACATGGAATTGTTCGTTTGAGAGTGTTGAAATGGTGGATGGTTGGCAAGTGACAATGATTAGGCATCTGGATAAATCTAAAAAAATGAAGACGAAATTCAAGGTTAGAGTGTGTAAAGTATAATTTAGTATTTTATTCACTAATGATGGTTGTTCATAAATGATTATGTTAAGTGTGTTGTATTAGTTAATTATATGTAACAGTATATTTTGACATTCATGATAGACTATGGTAACGTTTTTCAGAAATGATACTAATGATGGATATTCATGAATGATTATGCTGTAGGTTGAACTAAACATTGACATTGAAGAGGTTAAATGTTCGTGTCAATACTTCACAAGAATGGGTATACTGTGTAGACACGTTTTTGCAGTGTTGAAAAACAATGGAATAGAAAAGATACCAGAAGCCTATATACTTAGAAGATGGCAGAAAAATGTAATTGATAATCATTTGCTGTTGAGTAAACATGGGTGTTTGGATTCAGGCGATGAAACTATGAAGAAACTGACTGAGGCCTTCCAAAACATAGATATTTGCGTGGATCTCGTGAAATCTAGTAAGGATAAGCTAGATTTATTTCTTCAACTGACAAGAGATATGAAGAAAACATTCAAGAATGATGACTCCAATGAAAATGACGATATGGAAACAGATGAAACGGAAATGTTGAACCTGTTGGGTGTGACTATGCCTAAGAAGATACAGATCCATGTTCCAAAACAATTAAGAACAAAGGATGCGGTACAAAAAAATGTTGATTGGAGCAAGTGAGAAAAGGTCTGTTTCCAAAGCTAAAACAAGGCCGTGCACGGGGTGTAATAAATATGCTGGACACAATTGGCGAACTTGCAAAGAACGGATTGCACGAGACGAAGCTGAACAAGACAACGAATAACGATTATTCGGTTACTACTTAATATATAAACAAATTTTAAAAAACAATTGTCTTTCGGATTATGTTTGAGATTGTGTTTACTCGCATGCATAACTCTATATAGGAGAAACTGTTTTCAGTCATGGGTGATTTTGTTTAAATTATGCATGAGTATGATAATATATTTATGATTTCTGTTTTCATTAATGTATTGTTTCCCTAAATATATTAATGAGATCTTGTTCACCTACATGAATGATTAAGTTTATTATCTAAATTATTGAAACTTAACATTCATGGATGAATGATGAATGTTTTCTGTAATATGATGTCAAAAAATATATAGTATTTTCTGTTTCGGTTCAAGTATGGGTATGTCGAATTAAACTTATGAGTTTCTGATAGCATTGATGCATGATTGGCATTATAGATTTGACTATTATTCAACATTCGTGCATGAATCATGATATAGTTAATTATCTAAATTATTGAAAGTTAACATTCTTGGATGAATGTTCGTAGGAACTAATTGTGTTCATTCAATATTCATGCATGTATCATGATAGCATTCATTCATGCTATCATGATTGGCGCTATAGATTTGACTATTATTCAATATTCATACGTGAATCATGGTATAGTTAATTATCTAAATTATTGAAACTTAACATTCATGGATGAAAGTTTGTAGGAACTGATTGTGTTCATTCAATATTCATGCATGAATCATGATATAGTTAATTATCTTAATTATTGAAACTTAACATTCATGGATGAATGTTTGTGGGAACTAATTGTGTTCATTCAATATTCATGCATGAAGCATGATATAATTTTCTGTAATATGATGTCATGATATAAGCATCATAGATTTGACTATTATTCAATTTTCATGCATGAATCATGATATAGTTAATTATCTAAATTAGTGAAACTTAACATGCATGGCTGAATGTCTGTTGGAACTAAATTGTGTACATTCAACATTCATGCATGAATGTTGATATAGTTTTCTATTTCCGTTCAAGTATGGGTAAGTCGAATTATACTTATGAGTTTCTGATAGCATTCATGCATGATTGGCATTATAGATTTGACTTATTTTTTGTTTTCATTCATGATGTATTCAACATTCATGCATGAATGTTTATTTTTGAAAAAGGTAAATAATTAACTTAACATTTCATGCATGATTGTGTACGAAATTTTGTGAAATCAATCATGGAAATTTATGTAAGATATGAAATACATTAAGTAATTGTGTTCATACATGATTACAGTGACTTCTGTGGGTAAACTATATATAGTTAAAGGGTTTCTGCCACATAATAAAGGTATTGTAATAATCATTAAGTCACGTTATACTTATGAGTTTCTGGTAACATTCATGCATGATTGTGTACGAAATTTTGTGAAATCAATCACGGAGATTTATGTAAGATATGAAATACATTAAGTAATTGTGTTCATACATGATTACAGTGACTTCTGTGGGTAAACTATATCTAGTTAAAGGGTTTCTGTCACATAATAAGGGTATTGTAATAATCATTAAGTCACGTTATACTTATGAGTTTCTGGTAACATTCATGCATGATTACCGTTATACATATGACTATTTTCTGTTTTAATTCATGATTTATTCCATATTCATGTATTAATGTTTAACTTTAAAAATTTAACCAATTTGAGCAACCATTCATGCATGATTTTGTACGAATTTTTTGTGAAAAGAATCATGAATGATTCTATAAAAATATACATAGGATTAAATAATTGTATTAATAAATCATTACAGTGATTTCTGTAGGAAGACTATAATTGAAGGATTCTTGTTACATAATAAGTGTTACTAGTAAAAAGGGTATTCACACATGCATACAAAGTTATATTACTATTGCATTTTAATAATCATGCATGATCGATTTTAAAAATTATGGTTAACAAAATGTTGAGCACGATGTTAAATAAAAAACCAGTTTTCGTAACTTTAATAACAAAAAACCAATTGAAAGCATATTAACGAACTATGAAAACTGACTAAGCCTTTTGTGAATATTACGAGCTGCTGCAAACTTGATCTCTTCGCGACGTTTTGCTGGAATCTTTTTGTATTGAGCTACTTGTTGAATAATTTGGCTTTGTAGCATATTAGCATCGGCCGTTAAGATTTTGGTCACATACTTGGACCGTAGTCTATCCAATTGTAATTGCTGACCATTGTTTTCCAACTTGAAGCCTGATTTGAAATCTCTAATGTTTGGACCCGTAAACGTTTCCATGTGATGCATTGTGAAAATACCACAATCAACGAAGTTGTATATGGTGTGCCATTCCATCTCGAGTAAATATGGTTCAACGTTAGCAAATTTGGCAGCCATCGGATGTGATACGGAAGACAAGTATGATGAGAAAAATTGAATCTGTATTCATAAACGAAGGATTATGCTACAATAATTTAAGAAGTCTTAAATAAAAAATGAAAATATTTATAGATGTTTGTAGGAACTTACAACAATAGTTGGCAATTCCCTGTATCTTTCAAAGATTGTGGCTTCACATGCAAGATTATCTATGATAACAAAAGATGGAGTGTTTAAATCGAGTGCAAACAAGAAAATATGACTTGATCGAACAACAGGTAGTAAAACCTGGAAAAGGGTTTTGGGAAAATACATTAAGTTAGAATAAACATCATTAAAATGATAAATGAATACAGATCATATGAATAGTAAAATGAATGATAACGTATTTATAATCACAAATGAATGATACTAGCGTGCATATGTGGATATAAAGTATATTTTATATGAGTTTTACATTCTTAAAATCAGGAATGAATTTTGATGCTATAAATTATAAACAATTTATACAAATTATTCAAATATTAATGAATACATCATGAATGAAAACAGAAAGTAGGCATGCGTAAATGAATGAAAACGGGGTTATTTTATGAAAACATATTAAATCGTTTATCAATAAAAAGAGGTATTTCATGAATGGAAAACAGATAGTATGGTATATATGAATAATGTATAATAATGGAAATCAGAAAGTATAGACAATGTAATTATAGTATAATGCTTATGAATGCATTAAATTTTGATAATCATGAATGATATATCATGGATAAGCATGTATTATCATGAATGAATAAAGGAACAAAATGGTTAATAATAATAATATGCTATGTAATACGAAAATCTTTCCAACGGGATTGATCTAAGAGATTGATCATAATCTTTTATGCTCTGAAGAAGGTGGTTAAAAAACAATTCTTTACGTGTAGGTTCTGTCATGGCCGGATTCTCTAGATAAGAATTTTGTTAGGTTTAACAGATCAAAAATATGTCAGATAACAATTCTAGTATTAAAAAAGTAATAGTATATAAAATAAAAGTATCTGCTAAATGACTTGGACATAACTGTTAAGTTGGTTTTGCAAAATATCTTATGTGGAGTATGTGGTGCACGTCTGTCCTCTTCCAAATTTAACAAATACACCCATACATCAAGCACATGAACAAAGATGTGACATTTTTTTAAAAAAAACTCTCCAGATGGTAACGTTGTGCGGTAATCCCACCCCGGCCAGAAAATACAACATCACTGTCCATAACAAACAACCACGTTAAATAGGTTATAAACAACAGAATGTTACTAAGGAAAAATTGTCAAACAACCATGTTAAAAGGATAAATCATTGATGAATATGGGTTAAAAATATACCTCGGGTCACCTAATAACGAAACAATCCATTCAGAAATGTATTTTTCGTTAGCAGACAAGACTTTCTGTATTTCAACAGTGCGAATAACATACGGTGATTTTAATGTGTCTGGTATTGAGACACTCCTTTTGATCCTTTCATTGCCAAAGGGTGCATCTGGAAGGAATTGACGTGATGAGATTGGAACAGGGCATGGGATCGGTGTTGGTATAGTGTGGCCAGGTTATTTTCTCACATTTTCATTGATTGTATCTTCAAATTCTTGCGTCAATCCAAGAGAAAATGCACTTAGGGGCGTATTTTCAAAAGGTTTATGGTTCGATTTCACAAGGGCTAATGATATGTCAATCTCTTCTAATGTCTCTGGCTCAGCCCACCATTGTGAGAGTTCGGTTCCATCTGTGTTTGCTTCTTTTTGAGCATCATCAGTATTGGGAGAACGAGCTACCTCGGAATCTGGAAATTCATCATTGTTTTCAGCATCTAAATCAGATGAGATATGTTGAGACAACGTTTTAAATTTTTTATTCAAAGCATTAAACGTTGGGTCATCTGGGTACTTCCCAATTACAACTGAAAGCTTATCTTCAATCTTCTTTTTCATATACTCAAAATCAGTCAGCATGTCGTTTATGAATGTTACCAAACCCTAGGTAAATAGTAAATTCAAACAGTTAGTATGTTAACATAAGCAATCACTTGTGAATGACACACATTCAATCATCTTTGAATGAATACAAAGTCAATCTTTGGTGAAAAAAAGAACATGAATGGAACGACAAACAGCCAATACTTGATGTAAAACAATGTATGAAAACACCTTTAAGTGTGAGTGAAAAAAAAACTAAGAATGATGTATAAGAAGAAAGTCATTCTTTTTTGAATGGTAGTACGGACGTTCTTTTGTGAATGAAATAGACTGATATTGAGTTATGAAAAAACATTGAGTCATTTGTGTATGAAAACCACAGACATTCATTTGCGAATGTATGTATACTTCATTCACAAATGAATGAAAGTGTGTTTCATCCACAAAAGAAAACCACAGACATTCATTTGTGAATAACAGACATTCACAAATGATTGTCTGTGGTTTTCATTCACAAATGAATAAATGTTTTTGTACGAAATTCACAAATGAATGTCTGTGGTTTTACATTCACAAATGAATGTCTGTGGTTTTGCTTCACACTTTCATTCATTTGTGAATGAAAGTCCACAGACATTCATTTCATGCATGATTGTGTACGATTTTTTGTGAAATCAATCATGGATATTTATGTAAGATATAAAATACATTAAGTAATTATGTTCATACATGATTACAGTGACTTCTATGGGAAAACTGTGATTGATTTGTGAATGAAAAAAAACATACATTCATTTGTCAATGAAAGTATAATAATACTATGACGATAATATTTTATACCTCTTGAGTTTCTTCTCTTCCAACTATATCCTGAATCACACCCATGCCAAATGGACCTGATGCCATCTCAAGCTCTTCATGGAGTCGCATGGTAGAAGCATTCCAGCAACATATAGATGGCTGTCCTCTCTCCACATCCACTCCATCAAATCGCAATCCTTCCAAATATAAAAGCTGAAACATGAAGGCATAATATAAGTTCAATTTTGGTTAGAAACAAACATAACATATTATGATCAATGATAAGAATAATAGATAAATTACCGTCAGAAGGGTAATTGGTCCAGAGAAATATGGCTTCTTTGATGACCTTTGCCATATTGGTACCGTGTTCTTCAAACATTCGATTATGTAACCGCACCAGTCGATGTTAGCAAGATCAAAGGAGCTGTTTACTTTATTCAAAATGGAAAGATCGCATGTCCCCATACTGACCGATTGACCAAGGGTATTGCATATCAGAACAAGAATGTTTAAACGAAACATCAAGTCTGCTTGCCTTGATTGCATAATCATTTTTTGAACGACTTTTGGATGTATGTCATTCTCCTCTTTAAATTGTTCTTTCCATTTGTCAAGTGTATCGTCGCCACCATCATTACTTGTTAATTCTAGAATGTTCCTGTCGCCTAAAGGAAGGACAAGCAAGTTATTATAAATTAAAATAATGCAATTATGTGTTTGAATATATGTGTGTATAATCACCTAAAGGAAGCCCGAGCAAATGATGCACAACTTGTCTGTTGACAGGTAGTTGACGCCACTAACTTTCAAAACCATGTTTTCCCAATCAAAATTTGAAACAGCATAAAAACCGATGTGAGAGGGAATACCATCTACTGTAATATCTAGTAGATCGCGTAAAGCAATCTCACACATATATTGTTTCTGGGGTTTGCTTAGGCTGTGCAAGGTCTCAAACAACGGCTTGGGAGATGTCTGTATCAAAAGGTTATCGGACTGAGTTTGTGGAGCTATCGGCGCAGGAATATTTTGTTTCAGATTCTTCTTCTTTGTGACGGGTTGGATATTAGTTTTCTTCCGATCTTGATTTTTTAATCCGGGTTTTGAGACAGGTACTTTTGGTGTAGCAGAAGACCTCCTAGGCTGTACCCTACATAATTTGGGTGGTACATCATTGTTTGTATTATCATCCATGATGGTTCTTTTTTTCGGAAACTCCAATTCCTTACTTACCATTGTGCGTTGATGCTCTGCAACCTGACTACCACTTGATTCGTTTTTATACTTTGTACGCCTCTCGTATTGGATATTGCAATGAGTATCAGAAATCTCACTTTTTGTAATAAACACATAAAAAACAAAAAATGTTCATTAGTTTAATTTAATAACACAGGTAATTCAAAATAGAAAGTAAACTAAGTAAATTACCTGTGTGATCTGTTTTCTTGGGGTTTGAGGTAAAGGGTTAGCAAGCCTTGGTGCTGAGTAGCCTGAATCAAAGTCAAGAATTATTGGGTCGGATTCCACATTCGTAAACTTGCTAAAGCTAGTCTTTTTCATTATCCGTTCGGTTGGTTTTCTAACTGTTGTAATAGAATATTAACAAAGTATTAGTGTAAAAAGTACAACTAAAAATCGTTAGTATTAAACAATCATTCATGAATTGAAACACATTGTTAACAATACTATCTAACTGTTAACTGTTACAATATTTCAATAACTTACTTATGTCAACTGTTAACATATGTTATACCAATCATTCATGAAAACAAAATGTAATTAAAGTACCCTTCTTTGAGTCGTTGTTAACTGTTAACATAAATTCCGTTACATACAGTGAAAGGTTATTGATAATTGTTACATGAAAACCAGTTAAAGTTAAAGGTTATTCCTTAACTATATTCATGAAAAAATAAATATTACCCACGAATTATAAATAATATCTACCCCTAAATTCAGAAAATAATAATAATAACAAAAAACTATCATTCATGAATACAATATCTAAACCTAAATTGAATTACCCACCGATTATAAATAATATCTAGCCCTAACTTCAAAAAATAACAATAACAAAGAATTATTGAATGATTTCAGGTTTATCAACTTGGTTCTGAATTTCCATTCACGCAAAATTGATCACAACAGTATAATACGTAAATTTTAGAACAACCTAATAAATTAACTTGAACTACTGATTAAACCTACGAAACAATGAATTACCTCGAGTAACTTTAACTGATTTAGCCTTCTTTGATTTCGAATCCGAATCTTCAAGCTTGATTGGTTCTCCTTACATGTTCTCTTACTCTGATTCTTCTTCAAGCTTGTAAAGCCTAATTGGCGCCAGTAGTTCTTCAATCGAAAAGGATACGAAGATTGTAGAGAACCACGATTATCGGCCTTTTGGAGGGGATTCGATTCAATGATAATGGATAAAAATTGCAACCGATGAGTTGCTAATTTTGAAACAAACGAAAAAAGGAATGAAGCGGGTGATTCGCGAGGCGGGATTGAAATAGATAGTGTAATACCGAGAATAACCTTGATAGTTGTAGATATTTTAGTTTAGGTCCCTGTAAATCAAGTTATTTTTCAAAATATACCCTTAAATCTAATCCCTTGATCTTCAATTTTGGAAGGCCGAGATCTGGCCTCCAGATCTCTACCTTTTAAGGGAACTCTATTAAACCTACCTATATATATATATATATATATATATATATATATATATATATATATATATATATATATATATATATATATATATATATATATAGGGAGATGATCAACATAGAACCCTTTTTTATCCGTAGAACCATAGAACCTCATTTTAAGCCACTGGATCATTCAATCAATGGCTGTGATTAAAAGATGATTTTTGATTTAATTTTTTTTAAACTAGATTTGGAAGGGTAAAATTGGTAGTCAGCTTTTTATAAACATGATCATATCTAGTTTCAGATCTAGATCTGATTTTTTTCTCCTCTCACAAAGTTCGACCACCACAGTCTTCTCGATCACCACTGTGGGTGATTGGTCTTCAACAACAGGTTCGATGATAGCAGATCTATATTCGACCGTGAGTTGCGATTACAAGGAACGATGAAGCTTACAATTTGTATTACCGATTGTAGCTTCAAATTAATGATGGATTGCAGGTTCGACGGGAATGTAATTGATTGCAGGTTCGTTAAAGGATGAATATTACCGAGTTCCGATTATGAACTTGATTAACAGGTCTGATTGCTTTAATCTCCAATTTCTTCAATACGGTGTCACTAATTTCCAACTCAACTTCCTTCCTTACGAAATTCTTGTTCTAATTTCCAATTCAGACCATTACGATGATTGATTAACATCAATTGCATTCTTCCTGACAGATTAATCAAAGTCTCGCATTCTTCCTCATAGATTAATGAAAGTCGAATTCTAAAGAAAAGCAAGTATAATCAAGCCTTCCTTCTAATTTTTACATAGGTAAGAAAATTTCTGATTTCATATCGCCCTAAATCAATACAATTCTGCTATCGTATAACTGCAATTCTTAATTGCCAATTTTATAGACGCATTTGAATACTTGGACAATCTGAAACAAAGTGTTTATCGTTCAATATGGTTATTTAGAATCGAATTCTGCTATTATTATTTGTTTAGAATCAGATTAGGTTACATTTGTTTAGACCTGTAAAGAGTATTCGAAAAGCAATTGCAGACTATTTGATCGCTCCATTTAAATAATAGCGTAACTTGCTATTATATAATTTGGGATAACAGCCATTGACCAAGTATTATGTTATTTTGGATAGAATGTTCATAAATGAATATAAGTTTATGTTTACAGTATTTATTCTGTTTAGCAAGTTATATGTTCATAGATGAACATATGTTCATTCATGAACATATGTTTATGAATGAACATGTGTTCAAGCAATCGATCACAGTAACATATGTTCATGTAATTGCAGTTATAGAGAGAACGATGATGATGGTGGTGTTCGATTGCAACAGAAGAGAGGAGGAAGAAGTCATGTGATTGCAGAAGAAAGGAGAACGATGAGGATAGTGGTTATCTGTTTTGATTGCAACATAAGAGAGAACGAGACTAATTTCTTAGTTTTTGTATACATGTTCGGTTATGAACATGAATAATTTCTTTTGTTTAGTATACATATTCATCAATGATAAGTTTGAGTTTTGGTTTGTCTTTGGAAGCAGAGTTTGAAGTAGAAATGCGTAAGGTGAATTTGCACTCTAATCCATGTACTTCAATAAATTGATAATAATTGCACATTATTATGTCTTTTATCTATCAATTTGAATGGATGATATCTGTCATCACGTGATGACATATATCATCCATTCAAATTGATAGATAAAAGACATAATACTGTGCAATTATTATCAATTTATTGAAGTACATGGACTAGAGTGCAATTTTTTAGAAGATGAAAATGAAATTATGGTTAATACATCTTTCACTATATTTAACAACTCCTAAAATCTCTCTCCTGTCTCTCTATATCACGACGTCAACATCTAAACCCTAGCACACAAATAAGTTCATCGAACTACAGGTTGAATTCCTTCTCTATTCTCATGCAATTCACCTTACGCATTTCTACTTCAAACTCTGCTTCCAAAGACAAACCAAAACTCAAACTTATCTTTTGATAAAGCAAAAACCCCTGTTTTAGAAGAACAATAGAGCTTCCGAATTTGTTAAAGACTTCATTCCACTTCGAATTCAAATAGGAGAAACTGAAAAAAAAAACTCGAACCCACAACTCCCACGCTACTTCCGGTAGCTATCTGACAATCTGACGGTGTTTCTCGATACTTTTGGGATGGTAATGATTTAAAATTGGTTTCTATTGACCAGAAACCCTTTTGTTTCGATACATTTGATGATTTAGTTGATGGGTGTCGAAGGTTAATAAAAAGATGCAGTTTGGGTGACCGAATTTTCTTGCATCCTAGAGAAATTAATGAAAATTATTTGGAATATGTGAACTGGAAGTTCCTGCACATAGTCTTTAGTTCTGTTCTTCAAGTTCTTGCTACACAGGTATCATAATCTCCAGTTATAGTGCATTCTTTTTCTCTTTTACCTATTTGATATGTTTTTCTGGTTGAAATGGAATCACCAATTACTGCGAATTTAGGCAATGTTCAGGGCAATTGGAATCGGATATGCTCGTTCACTTCCATATGCAGCAGCTCTGAATTGGAATCTGGTATGCTCGTTTGTATATAATATGTTTTCCGCTGAATTCATTGATGAATTCATCTTCAAGGTTGTATTCATCGATGAATTCAAGTGATTTAATTTAATTGTTATGTACTGAAGTTAATCATCGATGAATTCATCTTCACACGTATTTATCGATGAATTCATGTGATTTAATTTAACTGTTATGTACTAAAATTAATCATCGATGAATTCATCTTCACATGTCATATTCATTGATGAATACTTGTATCAAAGATGCATATGGATCATCTTTACAGACGTATTCATTGATGAATATATATTCATCAATTAATATTTCTTTAGTTAAGTTTGGTTTTTTACAAAGTCTAAGTAATTATTCTTTATCCACCAAGTTTTGTGGGAATTGTGTAATTGTTCTGTTAGTAATAAGGTTATTAACTTACAGTCAAGTTTTCTCCAACTTTACTTGCTTTAACACATGTCATGCATGACAGGACCAAAGACATTCAACTTGATCATCATTCATTGATGAATATTTGAATCAAAGATGCATATTGATCATCTTTACAGAAGTATTCATCGATGACTATATTTTCACATTAACATTAATATGAGATAACTGTAAGAAATATAAATATTAATATATATTCATCAATGATCATGTGTGTTATTTATTGATGATTATATGTATAGATGTATCACTTTCAGTTGTATTCATTAATGATTATATATGTTATAGATTGATGGTTATATGGGCAGTTGTATCAGGTTGAGCCACATTATTAGGAACTTGGTTCTCAAAAGTTTATAGATTGCACAAAAGTGGCATACGTACAAGAAGGAGCAAACAAAGAAGATGATTGGGGGCATTTTCTCTATGTTGTATTTATTCATTTATGATTATAAAAAATATCTAATTATGCAATTATATTTTTTCTTTGTTGTGTTATTCATTTATGAATATATGTATATACATTTATAAAGTATAGGATTTGTTTTCTCTAAATTGTGTTCTATTCATTTGTGATTACAACCGTATTCATTTCTGATTAAAATTATGTTTTATTCAACTATGATTACAAATATTATGATTAATGGAAAAAAAAAAGAAAAAAAAATAAAATAAATCATATTAAATGATAATTTTGTTAATTTTTTATAATTAAAAAATGGAATTCATATATTTCGAAAATTGAGAAAAAATCATTAAATTATATTACATCACACTTTTTTTAGGAATTAATTAATTATCTTGATGATCCTTATTTATATGCAATATAAAATTTCATTTATGTCTCTATAAAATGATTGGCTCAGATTTCTTATTGTGTTCTCAACCTTTTTGGTATTTTCAATTGAACCTATATATATATATATATATATATATATATATATATATATATATATATATATATATATATATATATATATATATATATATATATATATATATATATATATATATATATATATATATATATATATATATATATATATATATATATATATATATATATATATATATATATATATATATATATATATATATATATATATATAT
Organism: Cichorium intybus; assembly: GCA_023525715.1. NCBI lineage: Eukaryota > Viridiplantae > Streptophyta > Magnoliopsida > Asterales > Asteraceae > Cichorium > Cichorium intybus. The sequence continues at coordinate 27,671,653 of CM042010.1, read as the reverse complement.
ATATATATATATATATATATAGGGTTAGGTTCTATTGAGAACTCAAATATTCATGAGATCTTAAGAACTCATTCTGATTGGTTAGATCATAAAAGGGCATGATAGTCATTTACCAAAAATCTCATTTAATTCTGATTTTTTTATTTTTGGCAACAAAATAACCATAAAAAAAATCCAATTTTCGTTTTCTTAAAATCAGATTTTTTGGAATTTGAAAAAAATAAAATTTTATTTTTTTAATTAGATTTTTGGAATGTAAAAGACATATAATTTTTTTTATTTGCTTTTGCATATATACATGTTCGCATGTGTTTTTTTAATAAAATGCATATATGCATAACCAGATTTTTGAGTTGTGCATTTTTTTAGTAGAATGCGTAAATGCATATTTAACTTTTTACATTACATTTTCCAAGGATGCATACATGCACATTTAATAACATTTCGTAAAAAGCACACGAAAAATATTCGTATTTCATCATATTCGGATATCATACTACCAATTTATTAGAAACAAAAATATACAACTGATTTGAACGTCACATACAAAAAATATACAAAATACAATGAAAATTCATGATATCTTCATTTTTCAGTTTTCAAACCTTCAATTTGCTCGATAAATTCTTCAAAATCTGCAACAACGTTAATATAAATTAATATAAATGTATATTCAAAAACATTAAAATAAATACATACATGCATATACGCATATGAACAAATGCACATTTATTTATGTATATGTGCAGATATGCATACATGTGTACATGAACAAATTGATATACATATGCATATGTGCACATACGTTTAATACACATATGCATATACGTTTTTGCATATATACTCACATTTGAACAGACATATGCACATGTATACACATATACACACACGTTTTTCATATATGCACATATGCATTTATAGGCATATACGCATATGAACAAATACACATCTATTTTTGCATATATAGGCATATATGCATATGTGCACATACGCATTTATATGCATATAAACATATATGCACCTATGCATTTATAAAACTACATATTAAAAAAACCCTCAAAAAATACTTACATGCATATACACATATGCACATAGGCACATATATGTATGCTTATATGCAAATATTCACACATGTGTACACAAACAAATAGACATATATATATGTACACATATGCACATACGCACATGTGCACATATACAAATATGCACATAGGCACATATACAAATATGCACATATATGTATGCAACTATGCATATATGCACACATGTTTACACAAACATGAATATAAACAAATTATCACATATGCACATACGCATATATATATATATATATATATATATATATATATATATATATATATATATATATATATATATATATATATATATATATATATATATATATATATATCCACATACGTATATGCACATATGCACATACGTGTATGCATATGAATACACACGTGATCAAACGTTTGTGCATATTTATATTTTTGTTGGATTAGGTGTCTAAGTCATGACTAATAATTTGTATTTACCTAATTGATAGTAGCAAAGTCTATTTGGGTTGCCCTCATGGCTAGAGGTTTAGCAGAAAATCCAGGAGAGAGAAAGATTGATTTATTATATGATTAATAAATCAATAGAAATAAAATAAATAGTTTATTAATATATTATGGTGATAATATATTAATTAAAAATTATATTAATTAATTATAAATTAATCTGGAATTAATTGGAATTAATTTGGTGATTAATTGGAATTAACTATATTAATCCACTCTTCCCTCTCTCTGGAACTTTCGAAAAACCTAGTTTTGGGTGTGATTTCATTTGAGACAAGGCACTTGCGTTGCTTAACTTGCAAGAAACAACTAAAAGGTTAGTTTTCTGATTTTATTCTTTAGTAATTTTTCTTGTGGCCTTTTAGGAAATATTTATATGTTCAATAGTAGAAAACATAGATCCTCATAGGTTTCATGTAAACTTAGGGTTTTAATTCATAGATGTGCATAAAACCTTTCAGTGGTATCAGAGCTTTTTGGTTGTTTTTTTGTTGAATTGTTATAATTGTTTTCCTAAAAATTAGGGTTTAAAGCTTATAAACCCTAATTTAGCCTAATCAATTTTAGGGTTAGGGTTTTGGAAACCCTAGCCCCTCCCCTCTATGATTTTCGATTTTCTCCTTAGGGTTTTAGAAGGCTTTCTATTTTTGGTAACTTTAATTATTTAAATGGATAACCTTAAACCCATTATTTGTTAATTTCGAAAATTAGGGGGTTTAAGATAGGTTTAAATTAATTTGATTAATTTGTGATACCTATCTAGTTTTAATTAATTTAATTAATTGTTTAATTAAAAGATAATTAATGGTTTAATTTAATTTTAAATTTAATAGTTTTAAATTTCGAAAAATTAAAAGATAAAACTAGGAATATTTTAAAAGTCTAAAATATTTGGATTTAATTAATTTAATTAATTGTTTAATTAAAAGATGAATTAAATCATTTAAAGGTTTAATTTATTTTAAATTTAATAGTTTAAATATCCAATAAATTAAAAGATAAACCAAGAATATTTTAAAAGGTTTAAAATACATGTTATATATATTATAATTAAAAGTTAATATTATATGTATAAGATAATTGGTCAGTCAAATCAATAGTAGGCATCATTCACGAAGCTGGTCTATAAGGATGGTATAAGGAAACTGCCTATAAAATGGCGGTTGAATGGGTGTCCACTCTCATCCATCGCTCTCTTGATCAGTGGAGGGTCGTTAGCCGAACGAGTTTGATAGGACAACTTAATCTCATTAAAAGTATAATGTTATTAATGAAAGTACTAGAACAGTTTTATAAAATCCCAAATCTAGTTACTTTAGGAAAAATGTGAATAGATGCTAACCCATGAAATTGCACATTACACTTTATGAAACATTAGTGGAGCGTGTGTGGTTTACCGGCACACTAATAGGGGTTCATAAAGAGTGGTAATGGGTTTCTCATGATTTATCATTGTTGATGGAGCGCGTGTGCTTAACCGGCACATCAATTAGAGATGATAAATGACATTGAGGTTACCGAGCACATTTGCATGGTTATTCACATCCAGTTTGTGATCCTCGGCATCCCAATCACAAACGGTGGAGCAATCCGAGATTAAACATGCCATTGAACACTAACGGTTTAATGAATCTCAACAGATCTATGAATTTTATAAGATGAAATTGATAAGTGTTTTATCTACCTTAATGACCATTATGTTGTGATTACGGCATCCCTCTTCACACCATAGTTGGGGTATTTTGGATCTTAGCATTATTAAATAACATATTGGGTAATTCTTTAAAAGGATCAATTAAACTAATAAATTCTGTTTCTTTTATAGATGTCAAGTGTCAATTCTCCTCCTTCTCCTCCTTCACCCACTTCTGAAAGCCTCATAAAGTACCTGCCAAATATGGAAAGGCTGACTGTCCTGAACTGTAAGAAATGGCTTCGCAGTTGGAGACTGGTTCTCGCTATTACTGGCAAGCTACAACTCATTAAGTATCCAATCCCGGTTCCACCAGAACAAGTCATCATAAAAAGTCTTAATGATGACCATAACTTCTTAATTAATGAATCCGAAGAAATTTGTGACCTCATGCTATTGACCATTGACCCCAAGTTCTGTAGGGATTTTGAATCCCTAGGGCCATATGAGTTAATGCAATCGGTTGAGGAAAAGTTCCAAAAACCAATTGAAGAGGAACGAGCTAGGATCTTCAAAAGACTTACAGAGTGCAAGCTAAAAGAAGGAAGTAGCATCGATTTGCATGTTCTCTAGATTGAAGCATACATAGGTGAATTGTACCAACATGGTTACTCCATGAGTCAGGAAATGAGTATTGACATCCTACTCGCTTCACTGACTGGTAGGTACGATATGTTCATTCAGACGTATAGAAAGGAAGGCCAGAAAAAGACTTTTATGGAAATACGTCCACTGTTGACTTTATACAAGTCTCTTTTGGACAGGCATAGCTCCAATGAGTCAGCTACTTCTGGATTGAGTCCAGTGAAGAGACACAGCAAGAAACGATCCAGATCGTCTGGACATGTCTCAAACTGGGAATCCATAGGATCGGATACAGTCACGGAAAGATTGGAAGACGCTCCAAGGTCAAAATCTTTTGAAAGCTCAGGGAATCAGTAGGGTACGGGACTTTGGCGCATAGGAGCACATTTGGATTGGATCTCCAGCTCATGCAGTTTTGAAGTTTAGTTAGATATTGCAATCTTGTTATTAGCTTATTAGATACAAGCGACATTGTTTGTCATATAGTACATTGTTCAAGGATGTTTTCGGTTTTATAAAATGTTAATTTTCTTTTAATACATGTTTATTATCCTTGAAATGTTGTATGAGTGTGTTAATTGCATGAATGGTAATGACTTGAATGATGATGCATCCAAAGTGTTTAGATTCATGAATTATGTTTTCTATGATTGTTAAAAGAAATTTTATAAGGACCAATTCAACCAAAGGTCCAGTTGGACATGACTTTGGAATCATTTGACTTAGAGTCACATGATGAATTGAGTTCTTAATAAAAACATGTGAGGCAAGAAATGAATCACCCAAAGATCCACTTGGATAGGACTTTGGAATCATTTGACTTAGAGTCACATGATGATTAAGTTCTTCATAAAGCACATGTGGCAAGAAATGAATCACCCAAAGATCCAGAGGATAGGATTTTAGAATCAGTTGACTTAGAGTCAAGTGATGATTGCAAGTCTTGAACAAAATTAACAAAGTAATAAATTTACATAGAGATGTAAGAGACGTCAATACCATGAGCAACGGACACATCAATTGATGTGTATTGCCCAAATCTTCAAATACAACACAATTGTTTATACGTCACGATATTTGTCAATCCGTATGACGAATATGGCTTCGCTTATCAGAATAAACGATTGAATTGAAACCTTGAACAGTTCAAGGACTTCAAAGGAAGTATGAGATCCACAGAACCTGAGTGACATCATAAACTGAGAAATGTTTCACATTTTATTCTCTTCCAAGAACATTAATGGTTATAATGTGTTTTAGGGAAAATAATGGAGCTTTAAATCGAAATAGTTCGATCCTCGATGCATGAGATACGTCGTCAATTAGTTTCTGATGAATTGAAAACCATTCAGACCATATAAACCATATTCCGACCACATCCTAGACTAAGTAGGTCTTGCAGACACTGTCTGATATGTAAAGCTGGGATTATCCCACTTGTACATAGAAAGTACAGGGTCTTGTAGTGTTCATCCTAACCTCATGACTAGCCTGGACATGATCAGCAATGTCGTTTCATTGGCTATCCCGCTGCAACTGTAAAAGAAGAGCTCTTTTAGAAAGAACTCATGTTCTAAGAAAACAGTGGGAGTTGGGACAGTCCTGAATGAGTTCAAGATAAGCCAAGAGAAAGAACCTTTAGTCATCTCTAGGCTTGGAGCAGAAATCAGATTTCTGTTCTACAACTGACATAATCTCCTCTTGACCAGTAGTATTGATCACCATCATAAGTAGTTATGATCGAGGTGACATACCAATTGGTGGTAAAACACTATAGTTGGTACGGATTTACAATCCGACTACTTGGAAGAATTGGTGAGCCCAGTTGCTGCCAAACAAGAGAACCTTAGGGCGAGACACAGTCTATGTGAAAATTTAATTGATTTTACACCTGGTTAACCAGTGGGAGTAACTGAATCATCAAAAGAAAGCAATATGGACAGATACATACCTTCAGAACATCTGGTTAAGTGAGACGATACTCAGAGTCAAGTAATTGATTCCGAGAGAAGCACTCTCAATATAAGATGAAATCCGAAAGGATACTGTACGGCACATTGTAAGTCGTTAGTGGAGCGCGTGTGGATCACCGGCACACTAATAAGGACTCACAAAGAGTATGCCAATACAAAGGTACATGGGTGCGGGATTACTCCACGGGCATCTCGCAAGAAAGAATACTCAGATTCTCAAAATATGCCAAAGGATTGGATTTTGAGATAGGGCTGAAAGATTTCCATTAAGATGTCAGAAAGGTTTGGATTCTCAAAATGTGCCAAAAGTTCTGGGTTTTGTGAATAGTCCACAACCGTGTCAAAGCCAGTGGGAGTGTCGCTGTTATCTACTATCTCGATATGTGGGTTACATACTGTTTCTGGAAAACGTCTCTTTTCATTACAAAGTGTAATGACTTGGTGTTAAGAGGTGGATCGCTATGAAATACTTAATAGAGATACGGTATACTCAGGTGGTTATAAACGTCTATGAGATAGATCGAAACTCTGCCAAAGATGATCTTGATGAGAATCGAGATGCATTGCCCCAGGAAAGGAGTTTTCTATCATTGCAAAGTGTGATGATTTGGCATGAGAGATATAAAGAAGGTGCAACATACTCACATAATCCATAGACATCTATCGGATAGATGTTATCATCAGTATAGACCTAGCCATTATAAGCATGATCTTGATAAGATTCAAGATGCATGAGAAGAGTCTCCGAAAGGAAATGTTTTTTTGAAAATCATGACACAAGGATTATAAATAATCTTTGGATTCCAAAAGGGTTTGGAATAGAATTAGATCGGGTTCCTCAAGTTTCTTGGATCGATCAAAATATCATGAACATATCCTGATGACTTGATGCTTAGGGCATAGTAAGTTGGATTCAGGACATTGTCTGGCTGGGAATACTGGATAGATTGCTTGAACTCAAGTGAGAATTCATTGGGAAATGATTGGGGTGAAAGTGATAGTAATAATTTGAAAGTTTTTCAAAATGGTAATTATTAACGTCAAGACATGATGTTAAAGGACTTCATGGTTAAAGAATCTCGTTGGTATTCTGATGGAGCGCGTGTGGTTCACCGGCACATCATGACACCTCGAAATAGTCTTAGGGTGCAGTTAAGTAGACTAAAGACCCCAAGAACCATAGGAAGTCACAGTACACATTACCAGAATGGAGTTAGGAGAGAAAAAGACAGGATAATATATTGAGGTGTCATCGGAAGAGCATCCGATTGGACCATCTGCAATAAAGTGTATCTATGTAAGACACTTTAAATACATAGAAAGAGTGAAAGATTCATGAAGACATAGACATAAAAATTAGAATTGAAAGTTTAAAAGAAATCTTGAAACCGATAATAGTTTATGACAAGATCCGACTTGGTGATTACCTCGTGGAGACTTGGTAATAAGCAGGAGTAGTTACCAGTCAGATCTTTATGTTTCACTTTCGCATGTTTTACTTCCTGAATAATTTGATTATTCAGAAAGGTCCACACTCGCTCATGCTTTGGGAAGTAAGTATTGAATCAAGACTGTCATGAATTGGTCTGTAGACTGTCTAAGGAGTTAGACATAGCAATAGGATTGCTACAACATTCATGAGTACTTATAAATAGAGATTTGAGTATTAGATAAACTCACGCTCAATACATTGCTTCATGGATTATATCACAAGCAATGTTGAGACGATAATATCCTATGATTTTGAAGTGGAGAGATATGAGTTATAATTTACAAGGCAATTGTTCATTGATAATATGAAAACGCATCGGTAACTCGATGTTATAAAACGTGTTGTTGTGAATGATTTGACTAGTAAAAGATATAAGCATATGAGTCGAAGCTTATTCGTTCATTGACCCTGATGGGAAATAGATATCTGTAGGCCTCTCGATGATTTTGAAGTTGACTAAAGTGCTGGCCAGCCTGGACTAAATTGATGTGTTCAATTAGAAGTCCTAAAGTCATAAGCAGAATCGGAAATCGGGAAACAGAGTATCGGACAGAGATTGATCTCAATCCATGTCTCGTGTCTTAAAATATCTTGTTGGACGAAGGATCATATGATTACTTATCTATGGACAGAACTGACTGGGTCAGAGTTCAGCAGCAGTTTCTAGGAAGCTATAGTTTGCTGATCAATTAGAGGATAAATTAGTAATTATAGTCATAGACTTATCCAAGTGGGAGTGTTGTATTAGGTGTCTAAGCCATGACTAATAATTTGTATTTACCTAATTGATAGTAGCAAGGTCCATTTGGGTTGCCCTCATGGCTAGAGGTTTAGTAGAAAATCCAGGAGAGAGAAAGATTGATTTATTATATGATTAATAAATCAATAGAAATAAAATAAATAGTTTATTAATATATTATGGTGATAATATATTAATTAGAAACTATATTAATTAATTAGAAATTAATCTGGAATTAATTGGAATTAATTTGTTGATTAATTTGATTGATTAAAGGTGCAGGGGCTGAATTGTAATAATTCAATAGTTGAGTAAGTGACAATTATAGTAGTTTAAGTGGCCAACAAAATTATGGAGGTATTATCCATAATTCCGATTATTATATGTTAGGATAAATAGATTTGAATTGATAGATAAATGTTTATCTTATTTGAATTCAAAAATGTTTATCTCTAAAGGCTTATCTGGTGGCCACTTGGAAACTATAAATAGAGGCACCATAAAAGCCATGACTTTTCCACTCTTCCCTCTCTCTGGAACTTTCGAAAACCCTAGTTTTGGATGTGACTTCATTTGAGGCAAGGCACTTGCGTTGCTTAACTTGCAAGAAACAACTAAAAGGTTAGTTTTCTGATTTTATTCTTTAGTAATTTTTCTTGTGGCCTTTTAGGAAATATTTATATGTTCAATAGTAGAAAACATAGATCCTCATAGGTTGCATGTGAACTTAAGGTTTTAGTTCATAGATTTGCATAAAACCTTTCAAATTGACCATACATATATACACACATAGATACAAACAAATGGAGATATATACATATATGCATTTATATAGATATGTATATTTGCACATATGCATAGATTTAACTGCATATTTTTAATATTTATAAAAATGCATATATGTATATCTATATAAGAACACATGAACATAAAATATAATAAATACAATGTTAGCAAGTTGTAATATATTAAGAATTAAGAATGCATGTAATCAACTTTCATTATCTATTCCGAGTGAACAAAATTGAATTAATCGAAAGGTTAATAAACCAAAAAAAAAAAATCAAGATTTGAGGTTGCAGATTCCACTATACATATTCTTAGATTGAATTTGTAAATCTTCAACACCATCGTCTTCATATTCTTAGATTGAATTTGAAAATCTTGTTACAATTATACAATCCTCCTCATGAACTTTTAAAATCTGATACCAATTTTGAAGTTCAAAATCAGTCCGATAGAAGCCTAAAAAAGTAAAAAAAAAAAAAAAAAAGGCAACTTCTATGCGTAGTTTTTAGTCCAATATGCTACTGAATTTTCAATAAAAACACGAATAAAAAAACAGATTCGAAAGTTTGATTATATTCGACGTTCATGATTCATTCAAATCTTACCACAAAGTAACAACGAAAAGAATGAATTAATTTAGGGTTAATCCAACCAGCTACAGAGTTTGCGAACAAACAAAGAAACAAACAGATTCCAAAACTCGATTACATTTCCTTAATTCATTCACATATTACCAGAAACTAACAAATGAAAACAAAGAACAACATATTAAGGTTTTGAATACAAGAAATTACCTCGTGAATCGTTTATGGATGCCTTCACCTTGATTGTTACAACTCATCTTACTCGTTTGATTGTTACAAGAAAGCAACACCATATCGTTTATGCGATGAATCGTTGGACGACGGCTATAGCCTGAGAAGTCGACGGCAATGGCAACGAGATGGCGAAGGCGAGTCGACAGCAACGAGATGGTAAAGGCGAGTCAACGGCAACTGACATCCAAGCCGATCAAGCTAATTAAGGGTACTGGCATCTGATTATGGGATTTGACGCGTTCCGATGGTGACTATGGAGCCTGTGGCAGCCGGTTGGATTTTAAGGCTGATTGTGATGAACGTGAGAGAGAAGGAGGTGGGGATTGCATCTTGAAGCTTGATTGAATCTTCATGGTGGTTGCTAACGATGCCGGATTTGTATCGAAGACAATGTCTATGGTGGCGATGGTTTAAGAAAGAAGGAGGAGACCGGGTAGGTTTTGGGGAAGACGTGAGAGACACAAAGAGAGAGAGAGAAAAAGATTGGTTACCTAAATTATTTAGGCTGATTTGTAGGAACTATTACTTTCATACCCATTATACCCTTCCGGTCATTTAATAAAATCCCAAGATACCATCCAATTTGTTGATAATTACGATCAGTGCCATTATCAATCTAAGCCATCCAATTTTCTAATCCAACGTTCTTTATTTGGTTATCGAGATCTCAGGATTTTTTGGGTTTTCAAAAGAATCAAACTATATATATATATATATATATATATATATATATATATATATATATATATATATATATATATATATATATATATATATATATAAAGATAATTTGTAAATCGCAGCCTTTATAATATATATAAATGTTTTATGTACAAAAAATTATATCCATATTATATAGCAGGTACCTGGGGGTAGGGCTATAAACGAACTGAACCTTCAGCGAACCGTTCGTGATTTGTTCGGCGGGAAGTTCGTTTATGTTCGTTTATTTAGTAAATGAACGAACATGAACAATAGTGTTTGTTCATTTAGTTTAACGAACGAACATGAACATTGATGTTGTTCGTTCATTTATGTTCATGAACGTTCGTTCGTTGACGTTCGTTTATATATATATATATATATATATATATATATATATATATATATATATATATATATATATATATATATATATATATATATATATATATATATATATATATATATATATATATATATGATGGTTACAACGTAATAGTTGGAAAAGAAAGATAAAGTTTGAGTAAAATAGTTATTTTGGCCTAAATTGGTTATCTTCATTTAGGTTGCTTTAAGTTCGTTTGTTATGTTCGTTTAGAATCTTAATGAACGAACATAAACAAACATGAACAAATGAATATTTTAACGAACGAACATGAACAAGGAAATTCATTCGTTTATGCGTTCGTGTTCGTTCATTTGTTCGGTTAAACTTAAACGAACGAACATGATCATGCCTCCGTTCGTATTCGTTCGGTTCGTATACAGCCCTACCTGGGGGACAATGGTTCCAAAAAAAAAAAAAAAAAGAGAGAGAACCGAAATCGCTTAAACCGTAATGCAAAGGTATATATATCCCTAATTCGCAAATAATTATAATAAATACTATAATCTGAAGTGAGCTGTCATTTATATCAACAACCATAATAAAAATAGATATCTGAGGCATGCGTAACTAATCCATAACCAGCGAGTTTTCAATTTTATTCTTGTCAATTTAGTTTGTGTTGACCATCTTTATCTTTATTAATCATAAAATTATAGCTTTATTATTGTTGTAAACCTAACACTAGAACCGTGTGATAACTCAAAATAATATTATATAATATATATGAATAAAATATGATTAGGTTATTATATATATAATTAATAATATTTATTGGGAGTAATTATGTTTAATAGAGAGGAAATAATGGGTATTTATACCAAAAACCGTTACTTGATGAGGGAGTATATTTGGGTTAATGAGAGGGTCTCGTTGGTTATAAACCTAGACATTATAAATAGCACGGAAAATAAGTGAAAGACACACAGAAATTGTAAGAAATGTGAAAGAATCGAGGGAGAAATCAAAGAGGGAAGTTGGTGAAGTTTTCTCGGAGCTTTTAGCAATTAAGGAGATCACTTAGTAGAGCCAAGTTTGTTCTAAGGGCTGCATAATGCGGTTTTTGGGAATAACCGCACCGCAAACCGCAAATGCGGTTTTTTATTGCTTAGAACCGATCGGTGCGGTTTTTTTGCGGTGCAGTTTTCATTCGTTTTTGTTGCGGTTATTAACCGCTTTTCATTCAGCAATCCCACCGGAGATGATGAATCCAACAAAATCATTTTCAGTAATACGTATACTCTACTAATACAATCAAAATCAGATAATACAACTCTAGTTATGCAATCAAAATCAGATGTATACTCACCGGAGACGATGAAGACAGGCGGCGACAGTAGCTGCGTCTTGGAGCCGTCGATGGTGGAGGAATGGACGACCGGAGGAACGACGATGGTGGAGGAATGGACGATCGGCGACTACGAGGAATGGACGACGTCAAGCGTCTAGAAGGTTGAAAGCAGCAGCGTCCTCCGGCGTCTGGCATCCGGAAGGTTGAAAGCAGCGGCGTAAGGGAGAACTGTAACACCAAATACTTGTAATAAGTATTTGAAGGTTAATTCTAGCAAAAAGGGGTAAATTGGTCATTTTACCACAAAAGGGTAATTTGGTCTTTTGGACAGAAAAGAATTTGGTTTGAAATAATATTTTGAGTTTTAGACTTAAAATGTTATAAAACTAGTTTTATGTCATAAAACTTGATTTATTGTGGTCAAAGTTCAAGAAAATGAACTTAGGGACCAATTTTGTAAACTTTGGAAGTATAAATAGAGAGGTTGACTCTCTTCTTTGACTGGCCATTTGTGCAGCAACGGGAGAAGTCTTGAAGGTGCGATTTCTGCAGAAATCATTGAATTGAAGCAAGAACTTGGATCAATTGTTGGAAGATGGTGATTTCCAAGCAAATAAGGTAAGCAGATTGCCTTTTTAGTCAAGTTCTTGAAGAAGTTCTTAATGGGTTTTATAGAAACTGAAATCTGCAAATTTCAGTTATGATTATGTGGTTTAAATGATTTAATACTTCCATTAAGTCATGTTAAAAGGACTTAATCCAAGATTTTGGAAGTAGATTGCTATTTGTGATGAATTTGAAGTTTTGGGGTTTTTGGAACTAAGAACCCTAATTCTTCATATGATTGATTGAGTGGGTTTTGAGGGTTGAAAACCTTGTATTAATAGAACGTTTTAGCCTAGGAATAAACCTCATGTGATTAAGAACTGGATTAAGGACTTAATAGGCCAAAACTGCGTGCTACAGTGCACAAATCACGACTGATCAGGAGCCTGCCCAGGTGCTAGGCGCAGTGCGCCCAGGTTCAGGGCGGGGTGCGCCCAGGCGCAGTGCGCCCAATACCTGGCGCAGTGCGCCCACCAGACAGGGGGTTCAGAAACGCTAACTTTTGTTTGGCTTGTCCGATTTACCTCAAACTTGGACCATAAGTCCATGATGGTCTGAAAAGTCCTGAAAAAATATTAAATCGAGTTTTCGGCTCCTCGGGGGCACTGTAGATCGATACGAATGCCTCGGTGAATAGTAAAAACCCATGAAAAGATGATAAATGGAAAGTTTATCATCTAGGGATGGTTTATAGTTGCATAACATTGGAATCTTATGTATTAGAGTCAATTGGAATGATTATTAACCTATTATCATTTGGTATATAAATGAATATATAGGTATGGAACAAAATGGTTGTGATGCACGCAAAGGCAAGAAACAACCGGGATTTAAATGCAGCTAGCCTCCAGGTGAGTAATCTCACTGATATCATATATGATATATGATGATTGAACTGTTACAGATTGAAACTGCTTTGGGGGGACAAAAATGAACAGTTGACAGATGCGTTGAAAAGACAATACCAGATAAGCCGTGAGTCTGATATAGACAAGAACGGAGCTGTGAGTCAATAATAATGAAATAAAAGACAATACCAGATAAGCCGTGAGTCTGATATAGACAAGAACGGAGCTCTGAGTCAATAAACAGATAAACCGTGATACGACAATACCAGATAAGTCGTGAGTCTATGATAGACAAGAACGGAGCTGCGAGTCAGTAATACGACAATACAAGATAAGCCGTGAGTCTACAATAGACAAGAACGGAGCTGTGAGTCAACCTTTAAAAAGGCAATACCAGATAAGCCGTGAGTCATTGCGATGACAAGAACGGAGCCGTGAGTCTAGACAAAAGCGGGACAAACTCGTGAGCCATAACTGATTATGATATTGGATGATATATCCAACTGGTGCGGCCTATATGGCTATGATATTATTATATAGAAATGGTGCGGCCTTATGGCTATGATTCCGGGTCATTGAACCCAAACTGGTGCGGCCTTTGGGCTATGATTTATATGCTGAAATTGCTTTGGTGCGGCTTGTATAGCCATGACAGATGATGCGACTTATATAGTCATGAGATATGGTATAGTCAAATATGACTAAGAAAGATGGGACATAAATGGTACAGAATTGATTTGATTGGTATGCAAATAACAGACTGGATATGATAAAGTGTACAATTATCTGATGTGATTTGAAAATCACATGATATCACGTTTCAGCCGGTAAGGCTATGCAGTGGGATGTGAAATCCTAAGATATATATGATCAGCCAGTAAGGCTAGTAGTCTGAGTCCGATATCCAGACAGATATACATATTTAGCCGGAAAAGGCTATAAAATGGTATTTGATATTGAGAGATGAAAAAAATAAATATATGTATCATATATAAAGAATTATATATGGATGTATTTATTGTACATGTTATTTGCAGATATGATTACTCACTGAGCTTTATAGCTCACGATATTTGTTAAATGTCCCTGCAGGTTAGCATGATCCTGATAGGGAAAAGATAGAGTCCGTGACTAAGAAGTGGGACTCATAGATGCTGTCAGTAGCAGCCCGGCTTTAAAGGAGATTATGGTATTTTATACTCTCCTTGATACACTTGTACCCGTTTTTAATAAAATATACCCCTTTTGTACTGGTTTTATGTATTGAAACCTGTGTTTTAAATGAAAAAATTTTAGGGGTGTTTTGATTTAAAAGTCGGGTGTTGCAAGAACCCTAAATCCCAATATCAGGAGAGTGAGAGTGAAACAAGAGGGAAAATGGGAAAGTCACGAAAATTCAATCCGACGTATTTGACTTATTCCGTTATTTTTTTAGATAATATAATATTAATTAAATAATAATTATTTAATATAATTAATATAATTATATGCGGTTCGGTGCGGTTTCTAAGCGGTTTGCGGTTCGGTTCTACTTGCGGTGCGGTTCGTTTTTTTTTGCGGGTTTTAAAATTAAAAACCGCACCGCACCGAATATTTTCGGTTTTTGAAAAATAAAAACCGCAAGTGCAGTTTTTGCTTCGGTTTCGGTTATGCGGTTTCGGTTAATGCGGCTTTTTTCGGTTTTTTCCGTTGTGGTGCGGTTTTTGCTCACCCCTAGCTGCATTACCCAGGTGAGTTTTTCGTGTGCTGTGGTTGCTTGCACAATATGTTTATCATAAAAAATGTGGTTATTATATTGTTTATTTATGATTCGTTGATAGTAAGCATGAAAACGTTATTTGTATTTGCTTATCTACTATGTTTCGCATTTAGTGGGAAGTTTATTAGTCGTGAGCATGACGGATGTATTGCAAGCGACAGGGATGAGAATTGAGAATATTTACTCACTTCCTTGGATATTTAAAATGGTTGAGCATAAGGGTGTGTTGTGCCAAGTGGGAAGAGAAACGGGCATTTGGTTCTTTCTCTGGATAATTAAACGTTCCCCTAAATTGTGACATTGGGTGTTTTCCACTTTAATATATCACTTGTTAAAATTATTTATTTTATTAAAATGATGGACATTTATGTGCAACACGAACTCACTAGGCCGTAGGCTTACGCAGTTAGAATTTAAATGTGCACAACCCAGGAAACAACTTAGCGAGTGGCAGTGGAAAATGGAAGGAGAAGGCTTAGACGGTATGAAGACTTAGAAGTTTCACGAAGACGTAACACCCAATGTTTGCCAATCAAGAAGTCTATCTTATTTTATCGTTTCCGCTATGGCTAGACGATATTAGGTTTTTTTTAATTATTACTAGTATTACTTTGGGGTGAAATTCGTTTATCTATTCTATTATAGAAAAATTGGGGTGTTACAAACCGTATCCAGGAAAAATACATATTTAGTGTGACATTTCATGATTTTTGGTATGCTAAAAGACAATTTTACTATAAATGGACATTTGTCTCTCATCTCTTTGTAAATTTTCGTAAATTCCTTCTAATGAAGAGGGACTATTTCATGCAATTTTCTAATTTTTTTTAACATCATCGACTAATAATCAAAGACTTACAGTTGTTTAATCTAGAATCTAAGATCATTCAAACATTTTTAAAAGTTATAATACTCAAGTTTCGATTTTATTCTACTATATCAAAATATTGCTTTTTCAACCTAAAATAAGGGTCACATACACAAGTGGTTTGTTTTCTCACTCAAAATTTCTAATACGGGTTTTAAATTCCTTTAGTAGATTCTTACTAAAATTACTCAGAATAGCATATTTATTATTTATAAAGTTCTATCACGAACATCCAATCAATTACTAGCATGAAAATTAATTTTTACGGAAAATATTCTAGAAAGCACCGAAATCAAGAATTCCTTAAAGTACAAAACATGGAGGCCATCTAGAACATCAGGTTTGTTTTCTCGTGGAGAAAGCTTGACACTTTACTACAAATTTCAAAACCATTTAATTTTTATTTACTTTTTCCATTCTAAAAAATCAATTTCTAACAAACAGGATATTGACTTCATACTTATATTGAATTAAATTCACTTTCTTGTAATAAAATACAAATTATAATGCATAAATTACGATGAATGAAATTCAATAATTCCTGTCTGAAAAAACATCTGTACAATAATTCAAAGATCCATCTGTCTTTATTCTTTGAAGCTTCTTTTACGAAACACAAAGAAGGGGAAACAGGAGACAATTCTCACGCCGTAGGTATAAATCTCTACCGGAAAATATTTCCCATTATTAAATTAATATATCAATGATTGTATGAATTGTTGAAAATAATTCGAAAATACATAATCAAGAAAACATAATCGAGAAAAGATAATCGAAAAAAACCCTCTTTGAACAGTCTGTATGTTTTAGTTTTCGGTTCTTTGGAAGCTCCTCTTTCCCCTTTTTGTAAACTACAATCAAATTGATTCGAAATTAATTCAATTAGTTGTTTTTTGGTTTGATTATTGTGTGTTAGTTGGAAAAAAAATTGAAATTTCTTTAATAATCAACATCATCGGCTCTTCGCCTTATTAAAGTCAAAACATGAAAGCGACACAGAAAAAGATCCATGGTTTGAGTCTTCGGTCAAACCTTTCGAGCTCTAAGAATAAATCAAATCATAGAACCACCTTCTTCCTTACATTTTCCTTTTCTTGTTCTTCAATCACACCGGATATATATAGACTTTGGATTTAGCTCCGAATATTGAAAAAAAAATCCCTTTATTCTTTTCTTCTTTACCGCTCTTGATTTCTTCGAATTTGTTGTACTATAAGTTGTCGATTTTGTTATTCAATTACTGGGGTTTTGAGCTTTTCTGCTTGAGCTCATTTAATTAATTCTCACTTGGGAGGTGCGTAAACCCCCAATTTTTGTTGTATTTGAGAGATTCCTCTTCTGGGTATCTGTAAAAACAAGTATTCTTCAGAAACTTGTAAATCTTCTTCATAGAAATCAGTAGAAAAAATGGGGACAGGGAGGAAACGGAGGTTACATTTTAGCAAGATCTACTCGTTTAAGTGTGGAAAAAATAGATTCGACGATGATCATTCACAAATTGGGGGTCCTGGGTTTTCCAGAGTCGTTTATTGCAATGAAACAGGAGTTTCAGAAGCTGCAACACAAAATTATGTAGATAATTATGTGAGATCAACCAAATACACACCAATGACTTTTATTCCAAAATCACTGTTTGAACAGTTTAGAAGAGTTGCAAATTTCTACTTTCTGGTTACTGGTATTTTGTCTTTTACAGCTCTAGCTCCGTACTCTGCTGTTAGTGCTATTCTTCCTTTGATCGTCGTCATTGGAGCTACCATGGTGAAAGAATTTATTGAAGATTGGCAACGACAACAGCAGGTAATTTGACTTTGACTGTGTTCATATGTTCATACTCCTAATTCTCTTCAATTTCTTCAGATCCAGTTCACTTTCGAGTTCGAATCTTTAGTTGTGTGTGGATTTTGATTCGTTTTTGTGTATGGAATCTTTTTTTCAGGACCATGAGGTGAATAATCGAAAGGTTAAAGTCCATCGTGGTGGTGGGGTTTTCGAATCTCGAGAATGGAAAACACTGAGAGTAGGCGATGTAGTGAAAGTCGTGAAAGACGAATTCTTCCCTTCTGATCTTCTGTTACTTTCATCGAGCTACGAAGACGCCGTCTGTTACGTTGAAACGATGAATTTAGATGGTGAAACAAATTTGAAGCTTAAACAATCGTTAGACGCAACTTCCATGATCAACGACGATTCAAACTTCAACACCTTCAGAGCAACAGTCAAATGCGAAGATCCAAACGCGAGTCTTTATACTTTCGTCGGAACAATGGAGTACCAAGAACAACAGTACGCACTTTCTCCCCAACAACTTCTCTTACGTGACTCAAAGCTCAGAAACACCGATTACATCTACGGCGTCGTTATCTTCACCGGTCACGATACGAAAGTGATTCAGAACTCCACCGATGCACCTTCGAAAAGAAGTGGGATTGAAAAACGAATGGATAACATTATCTATTTCCTGTTCTTCATCTTGTTTCTAATCGCGTTTCTGGGTTCGATTTACTTCGGGATTGTTACAAAAAACGATTTAGATGGTGATCGAATGAAACGATGGTATTTAAGACCCGACGATTCTGATATCTTTTTTGACCCGAAACGCGCCCCGGCTGCAGCGATTTACCATTTCCTCACAGCGTTGTTACTGTACACGTATTTAATCCCGATTTCATTATACGTTTCAATCGAAATCGTGAAAGTTCTACAGACGATTTTCATCAACAACGACATTCATATGTACTACGAAGAAGCTGATAAACCCGCACACGCGCGAACTTCAAACATCACCGAAGAGCTAGGTCAAATTGACACCATTTTATCAGACAAAACCGGGACTTTAACCTGCAATTCAATGGAGTTCATCAAGTGTTCGATAGCAGGGACAGCGTACGGGCGTGGGGTTACAGAAGTTGAGAGAGCTATGGCGAAAAAGACAGGATCGCCATTGATTGTTAACGGTAGAGCTCTTGAAGACGACGACGACGACGATGATTCTGGGTTAGCTGTAAAAGGGTACAACTTTGAAGATGAAAGGATCGCGAATGGTTATTGGCTTCTTGAACCGCGTTCAGATGTCATTCAAAAGTTCTTTAGATTACTCGCGATTTGTCATACAGCGATTCCCGATGTTGATGAAGAAACAGGGAAAGTTAGTTATGAAGCCGAATCGCCTGATGAAGCTGCTTTCGTTATTGCTGCGAGAGAATTAGGGTTCGAATTTTACAAAAGAACACAAACAACTGTTTCTTTTATGGAATTGGATCCTATGTCCAAGAAAAAAGTCGAAAGGTAACATCTTTTTATCCCTTTTCTCGTTTTACGCTAAATTTTCGCATCAAATATTTAAACTTCTATGATTGTCGATTAAAATAATCTTTTTATTGTTGTTTACAGGACATATGAGCTTTTAAATGTTCTAGAATTCAACAGTGCAAGAAAAAGAATGTCTGTTATTGTTCGTGATGAATTCGGGAAGCTTCTTTTACTTTGTAAAGGTGCCGACAGGTAAGAAAATTACATTATAAATCAAATTTTAAATTCTTTTTGTAGTTATTAAATATTCACATTGTGATTGTTGTCTTTTCAGTGTTATGTTTGATAGACTTGCAAAAAATGGGAGACAATTTGAAGAAAACACAAAAGAACATGTGAATGAGTATGCGGATGCAGGTTTAAGGACATTGATACTTGCATACCGTGAACTTAATGAAGAAGAATATAAAGAATTTAATGAAAAATTCATAGAAGCTAAAAACTCGGTGAGTGAAGATCGAGAAGATTTAATTGATGCAACAACTGAAGAAATTGAAAAAGATTTGATCCTTCTTGGTGCTACTGCTGTTGAGGACAAACTCCAAAAAGGGGTGAGTTTTTTTTTTTTTTTTTTTTTTTTTTTCTAAAGAAATTTGCACGCGTTTTTTGTATTTATTTTTATTTTTTGTTTTTGAAGGTTCCGGAATGTATCGATAAACTTGCTCAAGCGGGAATCAAGATTTGGGTTCTTACCGGTGACAAGATGGAAACTGCAATAAATATCGGGTAAGTTTTTGTATTTTTTTAAGGGTTAAATGCAAGAAATAGCAATGTACTTTCATTGATTTGTTATTATAGTATCCTACTTTTGTTTCTTCTTCTTATTACAACATTATACTTTGAAAAATCTATTTGAATACAATGCAATTTTTGCTGTTATATTTGGGTAGATGTTTCAAATTATAATTTCTTAATGAGAAATACAATGCTATAATTGGTAGATTTTCAAATTATGTCCCACTAGGGAAATTTTGAAAGTACAATACAATAATTGGGTTGAATTTTCAGAATATAATGTCCTAATAAGAATTTTTTTGAAAGTACGGTGGATTTTTCTAAATATAGTGTCCATAGGAATCTTTTTGAAAATTCTTTTTGAAAGTACAATCCTATAATCATTTAGATTTTTTTTAAAGTATAATATTTTAATAAATAAATACAAGTACATTCCTATTTCTTAAATTTATCCCTTTAAATAATCCCATTTTTAGTTTCTTCATTTAAAACCTAACATTTAAATATCAAACAATTTGCAGGTTCGCGTGTAGTTTACTTAGACAAGGAATGAAACAAATTATAATAACTTTAGAATCCCCCGAAATCATATCAGCCGAAAAATCCGGGGACAAAGACGTAATTTCAAAGGTAAGCCCACAACAAATTTTCCGCTTCCCTTATTTTCACTACCTTTTCTTCCGTGAAAATGACGATTTTGCCCTTGCAGCTTTCGAAAGAGAATGTAAAGAAGCAGATATTAGCAGGAAAAGCTCAACTTACTTCTTCATCATCGGATCCATATGCCCTAATTATTGATGGAAAATCTCTCGCATACGCGTTACATGATGACATTAAAAACACATTTTTGGAACTTGCGGTTGCTTGTGCATCCGTTATTTGTTGTAGATCTTCACCAAAACAAAAAGCTTTGGTTACAAGACTTGTTAAAGAAGGAACCGGAAAGACTACTTTGGCTATTGGTGATGGCGCAAACGATGTCGGAATGCTTCAAGAAGCCGACATCGGAATCGGAATCAGTGGTGTCGAGGGAATGCAGGTACTTGGGAATCGGGAATTATTTATTTGATATTAATTAATAATTACACTTTCGGAGATTTGATTTACGAACGTTTTGTTAATAATTTTTTGTTTTGTTAATAGGCGGTTATGTCGAGTGATATTGCAATTGCTCAATTTCGGTTTCTTGAACGGTTGTTGTTGGTGCATGGACATTGGTGTTATCGAAGAATTTCTTCAATGGTAAGAATCTTTTTTTTTTTCTTTAAATTTTTTGATCACATATAATCGATCGTCAGTGGTCCCCACATGTTTGTCTTAACAACAAGAATGTGAGAATTCATAAGTGAGGTCTCACATTCGTTGCTTTGACCGGGACCACTAGTTGTTAGAAAAAAAGTTATTTTTCTAACAACCCCTGACCTGGCCCACAAGGAGCCCAATTCATATTAGAATTGAAACTCTCATACTACTGCGGTTGAGACTCGAACCAATTGTATATCTACTTTTTTTACAATTTCTTGTAAGCATAATCTAACGACGCACTTTTTTTTATAAATTTGCAGATATGCTACTTCTTTTATAAGAATATCGTATTCGGAACCACGGTGTTTTTATACGAAGCTTACGCATCATTTTCGGGTCAACCCGCGTATAACGATTGGTATCTAGCACTTTACAACGTCTTCTTCACATCACTTCCCGCAATTGCCTTAGGCGTCTTCGACCAAGACGTATCCGCACGATTTTGCCTCAAGGTACGCCCCAATACAATAAGGGTATTATAGTCATTTCACACAATGAATCCGATTCTAATTTCGCTTTTTTTTTTTATACGATAGTTCCCGTTACTCTACCAAGAAGGTGTTCAAAACACGCTTTTCAGATGGCGTCGCATATTCGGGTGGATGCTTAATGGTTTAGCGAGTGGCGTAATCATCTTTTTTCTATGCACCCGAGCCTTAGACCCCGAGTCATACCGAAAGAACGGGAAGACAGCCGGGATGGAAGTTGTGGGGGCCACAATCTATACATGTGTCGTATGGGTGGTTAATTGCCAGATGGCGCTTGCAGTTAGCTACTTCACTTTAATCCAACATGTTTTCATTTGGGGAGGAATTATCCTATGGTACCTCTTCCTACTGGCTTACGGTGCGATGCCGACCTCCATTTCAACAACCGCATACAACGTGTTTCTAGAAACACTCGCGCCCGCCCCTTCGTATTGGTTTGTGACATTTTATGTGGTGATTGCCACCTTGATTCCTTACTATTGTTACAAGGCGGTTCAAATGAGATTCTTCCCGGCTTACCATGGAATGATCCAATGGATAAGATACGAAGGGCATACCGATGATCCGGAGTATGTTAACATGGTCCGGCAACGGTCGATCCGGACCACCACGGTTGGTTTCACGGCTCGGTCGATAGCAAGGGACAACAATTTGTATCACTTGAATTTGGAGCGACAAGCATCTAAATCATGATCGCCTAGGCACAGAACGTGACAAGATATAACAGATTGTACTGTGTTTGACATGCATTGGACTGAGACCGATGTCAATGAGGCAAGAGCAGTCCGGTTTCGTATACAACCATGTAACGAAAGCAACCGTGATGTACAGATAAAAGATTTTGGTAGCCGTTGTTGTATTTCCGACCAATTTTTATTCTTTAAATTGTTAATGTACGGCGGCGTGATGATCGTCGATCAAATTCTAAGGTTTTAGGCGATAAGTTTTGTTGTAAATTAGGGAAATTGTGTATAGACAAGATTTTATGATGTTTCTTCCTTTTACTTATAAGCAGGCTAACCCGAGATGGACATACAAGGCTAACCCGAGATGGACATACAAATGGGCTGACTTACAATAGCTTGTAAGATTTCATTGAAAGTCAGCCCATTTAACTATAAATATCACAAATGGGTTGACTCGTGAGACTTTAGTCATACTTAATCCGTTTTTGGCTATAAATAGTTAAACACCACAAATGGGATGGTTTGTAACCCATTCGACTATAAACACTACAACAAGGATCGACCCTTTTTAATATTTACTATAAATATTACAAAGATTTGGCTCTTAAGAACTTGTAAAAGTTCAACCGGCTCGTTTTTATAAATACTTTATTTTATAAATAATGTAATGATAACATGTAAATGGTATAATTTGTAAAGGAAAAGATAAAATAAAACGAAGAAGAGTTTATTGCGAATTCTCCATGCATTTCTTCTTCTTCAATAATACACATAAAAGATCCTCTACAACTTTATAAAATTTAAGCAAAAAATTAGCTATATACAAGAAAGATAAGTTAAGGATATACAAGAGTCATGTAAATTTCATCCATGTTCATCGTCAATCCTCAAGAACAACCCACATGATTTGGATGGAGAATGTGGACGACCGTAAAAGGCCATCGCTAAAGCGTTCTTATTCCAAAGAATTCCGACGCCGGCATCCCAAACACCGCCGTAAATTCATGAAAACTGATTATGCCATCGCCGTTGGTGTCAATATCATTCATTAGGTCGTTGAGTTCACGGTAGGTCAATGGGTGGCCCAATTTCGCCATCTGGCTTGCGAGTTCCAAAGGGGTAATGGAACCATCGCCATCTTTGTCGAACAATCTGAAGGCTCTCATGAGTTGGTCTTGGTCGATGAAGACCTCCTCGTCGAAATCGGGGAAAATGGCGTTCAATAGTTCTTCAAATTCGATGGATCCGTTTCCATTGGCGTCCAATTTGGCTATTAAGGTGTCGATTTCGTCGCCGGGTTTGAGGCCGACGGAGCGGAAGAGGGCGGCGAGTTCGAGATGGGTGAGGCTGCCGTCGGAGTCCAGGTCAAAGCGGGTGAAAATGTCTTTTAATTGGTTGACTTGATTAGATGGGAGTTGAGCCATGACCACCCGCAGATGAAGATGAAGATGAAAATAAAGATGAAGATGAATATGAATGTCTGATCACCCGCAGATGATTATGAATTATGAATATGAATATGAACGAGAAAACAGAAATAAGGAGGAGAATGGGAAGATAATGAATGGAGGTTGTGTCGTTTGTATTGGTGGTTTTTGGTGGGTGTCGATGAAAATAAATGAACCAGGTATTTACGGCTGGTGAAAACGTCACCTTTTTATTTGACAAATCGTATAAAAAATCAAATAATGAGTTGGAAATTGAATTTATGTGGATCAAGTAGAATATATTAACCGGAAAAATACTAAACTAACCTTATAATGGTTTTTCTAAAACAGTACAAATGTAATCATATGCCTGAAAAAAGCCAACGAAAACGCAGGTGGGGGTTGCCACCCTCGTACTCCTCCCTCTACCTGCGTACTCCTCCCAAACCGCCTCCTTCACCTACCCCTTGTCAACTCCTGACGTGGGTTGCGTTTTGGTGATGGGCCTGACTCAAGCCCAGGTATATAAACTTTAAAAAAAAACCTTATTTTTTTCATTCTTGCAGACGAAAAACGCTCTCTAGTGGTTTAGAAGAAATTTTCAACTTGGAAATCTGTAACACCCGGCTTTTAAAACAAAAACACCCCTGAAAAATTTTCATTTAAAACATAGGTTTCATTACATAAAACCATAACCAAAGGGGTATATTTTAATAAAAACGGGTACAAGCGTATCAAGGAGAGTATAAAATACCAAATCTCCTTTAAAGCCGGGCTGCTACTGACAGCATCTACAAGTCCACTTCTTGAGTCACGGACTTTATCATTACCCTTACCAGGGTTATGCTAACCTGCAGGGACATTTAACAAACGGTATGAGCTACAAAGCTCAGTGAGTAATCGTATATGCAAATAACATGTATCAAATATATTCGTATATCTGTCTGGATATCGAATCCAAACTCATAGCCTTACTGGCTGACCATATATCTCTTAGGATTTCACATCCTAATTTTGTAGCCTTACAGGCTACATCATTACAACCTGCAATTATCAAACCACATCAGTTATTTGCACAGATAATCATATCTATCGTTTCTGTCCCATGTTTCTTAGTCACAATGGACTGCATCATATGTCATGGCTATATAAGCCGCACCAAAACATTATCAATATATAAATCATAACCCGAAGGCCGCACCAGCTGGGTTCAATAACCCGATATCATAACCAAAAGGCCGCACCATGTACCTGTAATAATATCATAGCCGTATAGGCCGCACCGGTTGGATATAGCATCCAATATCATAGCCATATAGGCCGCACCAGTTATTTATGGCTCACGGGTTAGCCCGCTGTTGCCTAGACTCACGGGTTAGCCCGCTGTTGTCTATATAAATTTAACTCATCAGAATAAACTGTGGCTCATGGGTTAGCCCGCTGTTGCCTAGACTCACAGGTTAGCCCGCTGTTGTCTATATAACAATTTACATAGATATATTGACTCACAGTTCCGTTCTTGTCTATAACAGACTCACAGCTTATCTGGTCTTGTCATTTTATTGACTCACAGTTCTGTTCTTGTCTATTATAAACTCACGGCTTATCTGGTCTTGTCATTTTCATATGTCTTTACGCTTGTCATTTTCGTCCCTCGAAGCTGTTTCAACCTGTAACAGTTCAATCATCATATATCATATATGATATCAGTGAGATTACTCACCTGAAGGCTTGCTACTACTAGCTTTTTTCGTTTCTTGCCTTGAAATGAAATCCACAAGATTTTGTCTCGTACCTATAATTCCATTTATTTCACAATGATTATAGGTTAATATACCATTTCAGTTGGTTCTAATGCACAAGAGTCTAATATAAGACCAATTCCAAGCATTAACCATTGGTATAAAAATTTAATACACTTCCCGAAATACGCGTATTCTACTACAGTACTTTCGGGAGGTCGTATTCGTATTTCGATAATTTTCCATGAAGTTTCACAACATATTAAACCTATGTTCAAAATTTCAGGTCAATCGGATAAGCCTAGCATTGAAATCAAACTTGAAAAATGCACCAAAATTTAACAGAGGCAAAAATGCTCACTGCCGCGAGGTCGGGTCGCGATCGACCCCTGGGTCGGGTCGCGATCCTTGCGACTCCAGGCAGTAAGCTCCGAATTTTGAGCTAAAAACCCCATTTTCCTCTTATTAAGCACTTATTGCTCGACTTAATCACAAGGAAATGTTCCAAGACCAAAACCTTTGACTAATAACTAGTTTTAATCCATAAAATGATCAAATTAAATTTCATTTCCAATTTTCCCGTTTTTTTTTTTTCAATTTTGATCCAAAACAAAAATTATCGAAATTTGATTGTTTCTACTGATTTCTTTCAGTCAATAGAACATCTGAGACTTATAATAAACCATTAGAATCAAGTTTATCACAAGAATTCATCATCTAGGGTTCTTGATCAAAATCTCAATTCTTTTAAAATAACAACCTACTTCCATATTTATTGAATTAAGCCCTTTTTGCATGACTTATTGGAAGTATTAAGCTACTTATCACATAATTTCATAACTGAAATTACACATTTCAGTTTCTATAAAACTTCCTCAAGAACACACAATCAAGAACTTGGAATACTTACCTTTCAAGCTTCCAATTCCTCACTTGAATGTTATAATCTAATTTTCAAGCTTCAATCTTCAAGAATCCTTCAAATTTCTGGAAAAATCGATCACGAACTCTCTCCCGTAAACCTCTAAAATCTGCACACAAATGGGAGAAGCTTCCATCCTTTTATACTTCCAGAAATTACAATTTGGTCCTTGAAGTTGCATTTCTAGCACTTTTGCCACAATTTACAAAATAAATGACAAAAATCTGATTTAATAACATTTTAAGTCCCAAACTCAAAATATTATTACAAAACAAGTTCTTTTCTGTCCAAAAGACCAGATTACCCTTCCAAGGTAAAATGACCAATTTACCCTTTTATTATATTAACATACAAAGAGTGTCTTGGCGTTACAAAATCTGTAATGTATTAATTGTCCCTAGTTAAAAATTTAACATTTTAAGCCTTAGATTAGCATACGTACAAGTTTTTATGTCTATTGTACAACCATTTAATGCACAAAATTGTAGGTTTTGATGAACTATACAACATTTAGCAGGTGATAGGAATTACTT
This sequence comes from Cichorium intybus, assembly GCA_023525715.1. Classification (NCBI taxonomy): domain Eukaryota; kingdom Viridiplantae; phylum Streptophyta; class Magnoliopsida; order Asterales; family Asteraceae; genus Cichorium; species Cichorium intybus. The sequence goes on along the minus strand of CM042010.1, from coordinate 27,644,390 downwards.
GCGTTTTACTCTAAAGGATTACGCAGGTAGTGTGGAGCATTTCGCAGGTGACGCTTCACAAAATGAGGCTCCGAAATTTTTATTTTTTTCTATAATGGTCCTGTGACCAAAACGCGGGTGAAGGGGCAAAACGCAGATGGGAGTATCCCACCTGTGTTTTTCTTGGCTATTTTGAGGCATATAGCTTAATTTGTGCTGTTTTGAAAAAAATTCTTATGGAGATTAGAATGTTTTAATCATTTTCTCTATATTGACCTTTCATACATATATATATCTTATTATGATGGGTTACTTTTACCATCATCCTAATATTTTAACCAAAATTCATATCATCGATTCAAAGTAAGTTGTTATTTTTCCCATTTACTTATGGATAAGTTGAAAAAAAGAACATTGATAATACATGCGTGTGAGAAAATCAACTAATCAGGTAATTAATCTCAATGGTAGGGATGACAACGGGACCAAACGGGACCGAAATTAAGCTCCCCGCCCTCGAATTCCCCCGTTTCCCCCGACCCCGACCTCAATCCTGATCCCGAATTCCTTTTTTCCTAGCCCACGACCCTAAATTAACCCCGCTCCCGCCGACATTCCCCCATTTTCCCGTTTGAGACTCGAAAAACAATGTTTTCCCCTGACCCTGACCCTGACCCTGACCCTGACCCTGACCCTGACCCTGACCCTGACCCTGACCCTGACCCTGACCCTGACCCTGACCCTGAAATCGCTAATAGCTTAATAAAATGTCCCAACAATGTCTCAATGGTGAAAAAATAATAAAATAAAGTTGGAACGTATTAAAACCACATGATACACCCCAAAAGTATTGAAAATTATAAAATATGGGGTAGATTACTCACATTAGTACAATAAGGAATGCGCGTGTTGTACGATAAACAGCTCGAGTCAAAATGTCGTAGAACCTAATATAATTAATAGTTTTGGCTTAGGAATCCATAAACGGGAATATAGTATTAATAAAAATAATTAGACACATATTCTTATATTAGATGAATTAACAATAATCCAAATTTTGTTTTGAATATTAATGTATTCATATGATAAATGAATTTTAAATTAAATTAATTACTTTGCTTAATTAATTTATATTTTCAATTTAGGCAAGATTTTAATAATTTCTTATTAAAATAATAACTAGTCAAATTATAAGTATTTACAGATTTTATATATTATAAACAATTATTTATATGAAATAATCATTAAAAATGCATTTTTACATGCTTAGATATTTAGGAAAATGGTTTTAAATACTAAACAGTAATAAAACATTCTGAAATTATCAAAAAATCATTATTTCATAAAATAGTAATTACTGTAAAATTTTCATATTTTTCTTAACTGCTTTAGTATTTATTTAGTATTTTAATAATTAAAACACAACAAATTTCGGGAAAAATAATACATGATTCCCAAAAATTCGGGAAAATTAACCATAGTTTTCTAACATTATATTGAGCCTACTGTAAATATTTTGGATATTTTGGACTATGGGAAGTAGTTCTTATGTTTTTCATTATTAACTAATCAATAAAATCATAAATAATAGGAAACTATTAAGAGAAATTTATTAGACTTTTTATTTATGATTAACATGCTATATATGATATTCTGATAAGGGTTTATAATTTTTGGACAAGTGTAGCTATTTATTATCAATTTAAACCATTAAATAATCATTAAATGAGGAAAAATAAGCAAACATTCTTACAAAAATCTGTAAATTTTGTCATGGAGTTTTTAAAATGTTAATAAGGTGCGAAAATATAAAATCTAGTTTTTAACATACATAACTATATTTTGCAATTTATTTATCTACAACAAAATAAAATACAAAATAAGCATCAAACAGTAATATAAATGCATGAAACTTTATAAATCCACTTTACTCAATATATGGGTTGTTCCAAAAATTTCCCAGAATTTATTGACTGCAAAAAGTATTTTATGTGAATTATTGCCCTATTATATTGCAATAATTATAGTAATTCAATACAAATAAGTTATTTTCTGAACATTTCCAGAACTTCTTATTTTATTGATGAGATTCTGAGAAAAATAATGTTTATACATAAAATGAGTTTTAGATATTTTGGTGGATTTAATTTGTTTCATTCATGAATTTGAAACTTTTAACAACATACCTTGATGAATGCTTCAAGATGGATGGAGATTTGAGTATGAGAGATTGTTCTTGGCTGGAAAATTGATATTTCTTGGAAGAATTTCGAGATTGAGAGTGAGAGAAAGAACAGAGAGGGTTTGAGTGGTGATGAGAATAATGTGTTGGGAGAAAAATGAAAGGAAAGATGATGGGAGGTGTGAGTGGGAGACCATGGGAATAACTTTTGGCTTTTGGTGGTCTTCATAATTTCCCACTAGCACAAGCATCTCTATGTAATACACTAACTAATATCAAAATTTTATAAAATTTAATGTAGAGTTTATAAAAATAGAGTTTCATAAAAAAATAGGTTATTATTTGATTATAACAATCTACTTTGATTTGAAGTTTAATTATGGCATTCAAGTTTGATTCTTTTAATTTAATTAGAGCATCATACTTTGATTTGATTTTAATATGGTATCATAATTTAATTTGATTATAGTTATAACGTTATACTATGCTATATTGCTATTAACGTCAATTTATATCGTATTGTATGGGTTTTGATCCTATTAGCGTCAAGTAAGCTCGAGTAGGGTTTATTAAATTTCCAATTGGGTTGGGTTGACCCGAATCCATTTTAGGCGGATGTCACAGTCTCCCCTACTTTAGGAAATTTCATCCCGAAATTTAAGAAGAGAGTACCTTAAGAGAAAAGCTGCGGGTATTTGGTACGCATATGATCCTCACGCTCCCATGTATACTCGGGTCCACGTGCCGACTGCCACCTGACCTTGACAACGGGAATGCGACTTCTTTTGAGTTGCATTTCCTTCCAGTCGGAAATTTCCAAGGGTTTTTCGATAAATTGCATTGTCTCGTCGATTTCGATATCCTCGAGAGGAACATGAAGGTTCTCGTTTGCTAAGTCATCGCGACGCGATCAGGCAATCATTCGAGCTGAGTCATCGCGACGCGAGCATCACTTTGGTCGCGACGCGAGGGATGACCAGAGGCCTATAAATGCGAGGTTAGAGCCCTCATTTCGACCCAGAACACCCACAAAACAGCTATACGTTATAGAAGAGAGTTCTAGTAAGAAAAATACGCTGAGGGATGATGGTTAGAAGCAAGGAGTCAGCGGAAGCTAGCGTTGAGGTGCTCGGGAGCTATCGGGAGACCGGAACGAGAACCGTGCCAGGACTCCGGGAAAGCACCAAACTCAGGTAAGTAATCGCTACCGTATCTCCCTAGTAGTTTTTAGGTGTTGAGCTATAGTTGAAAGAAATTATTGAAAGAAATGCAGAGTAGTATAGTTATATGTGAGGAAAGTAGGTATGCTACAGACCCATTGATGAGTCTGGCCCATGAGAAGTAGTGTATCACAGGATGATACTAAGCAGTATAATTAATCAATAGTATAGTGTCCATGTGGAAGAATAATATATGACATACGATATAGAAAAAGATAATGTGTAGATACTGTGTGCCAGCTTCAAATGTTGCACCAGTATTGGTTTAATAAAATAAAGAGGATATGAATATCCCATAAAACAAGCATAGAATATCGTATAGACAGTACCAAATAATAAATTTGGTTAAGAATAATAGTATCGACAGATAACCCGGTGCGGAACCGGTAAACACTTATAACATAATACTAACGAATGAGTAGCCGTATAATAAAAAATAAGCGGCATAATAGTAAAATACAGAACGGTATACGATACCGTAAGTAAGTAACGTTAGACAGTACAATAATGCTATAAATACCAGACAGTAGAAGGAAGTACAGAAAGACAGACAGTATGGTAACATTATAAGTTACCAAGTAATAGAAGAAAGTGCAGACAGTACGGTAACGTCATAAGTTACCAGACAGTAAAAGAAAATAGTAAAAGAGTAACATTATATGTTACCAGTTAGTAGAAGAAAGTGTAGTAAGAGTGTACGAGAGAAGTGAGTTCCGTCGGGTAATACGGTAGTTTCACAGTATGACGTACGAAAAAGGAAAGGATCGTATAACGGTCAAGTATAGTAAAATAAATCTGTGAAACGCGTGTGGCTATTTAGGCCATACTGTGATTCGATTACTCACTAAGCTTTATAGCTTACCCCTTTATTTATGTGGTTTTTGCAGGTATAGGTAACGCTCGGCTTGGATCATGGGACGATCCCTGGTGATATTATCTTGTAAAACTCAGGCTTTGGAGAGCCGGGTCGTTACAAATGGTATCAGAGCCGAGATTTGAGTGAACTAGGTGATAGTAGAAAAGATTGCTAGACTCAAATCAGTAGGTATATGCAGATTACCTAATAATAGGTAAATATCACAAACATATTGTGATAAGGAGAGAGATGGGTAAACATCACAAACATATTGTGATGAGAAAATAGATAAAGGTAAAAAGCAAACTATACATAGTAACTATGAGTGTTAAAGAACTCCTTAGAAATTTAAGGAGAAAAAAGATAGTAAGAACGGAGATAAGATAGCTTGTTAAAAATATAAAAAAGAAAGTAAGTGAGAAATAAGAACTACAAGAAAGTATTAAAACATGAGAATGGTACATAAAGTACCAAAGAAGATAAGAAGTATACTAGAGTAACAAAAAGAACATGATGAGTAAATAAGAAAGCAAGCAGTTTTGAGACAAGAAACCGTTTGAATAAACAGTTTTGAGAAAGTAAAAAAAAGCTATAAAGAAAAGAGTTGGCTTTTAGCCATAAGATATTTTTTGAAAATATGATATAAAGACAAAAGTGATAATAAAGTATCTCTACGTAAGAGCTAAAGATTTGAAAGAAGTTTGTAAAAAAAAAGCTAAAATAGTAGCTCGACATACGAGCTAAAAACGTTTTATGAGTCTGAACTATGTTTCAGAAAAGAGTTTTAAAAGATATGAGATTTGAAAAGAGTTTTGAAAAGCTATGAGATTCGCTTCATATAAAGCGAAAGATGTTTTAGTTTAGCTAAGACCAATTTGAAACAAATGACACTAGAGAAGAGAAGAGAAAGATGTCCGGACAGGCTTTCGCCATTTAAGGAAGCCTAGAAGACACTACTGGGATGGTACCTCCCTTCGCGAAGTAGTTGTCTAGCTTAGTATACCCTTGTGCTTGAATCTGTTCCAAGTCACAAAGGGGAGACAGAATGAGCATAACCTATCGGACGGATCTGTTCTGTCCCGCGAGGGGAGCTAGTAGAACGAGTTTCATGAGTATCAGTTGGTCTTATGCTAAGAGAAATAAAGAGTTAAAGAAAGAATTATTTTATAACCAAAGAAGATTAAGGGTCTTTTAAATGACCAAAAGTTATGATAGAAATTTTTTTTAACAAAAGAGTCGTTTTATAACCAAGAAGAGAAAAAGAGATTTTTCTAAAAAGAGTCATTTTTATGACTAAAGTATGTAAAAATTATTTTAAAGTATAATAGAGTCATCTTATGACTAGAAAGAGCAAAAAAAAACAATTTTTAATGATAGACCCAACTGTAACAAAATATAATTTCAGTTGGAAAGTATGAAAGTAGTTATGTAGTAGTAAAAGTCACAACAGTAATTACATGAGAAAGCTAATATGTACGGGATTGGTAAGTTTGGGTATAGAAAGAGAAAGAGTACAAGTATGATATACCATGCGGTATATGAGTTAAAAGAACCAGCAAGCCAGGAAACCTGGTGTAATATTAGAATCAGTACATATAGTATTATCATAATCACATGATATGTATTGATGCTGATGAAATCACGAAGGAATCAGGGTAATCTGGTAGAAAATATAACAAACATAAAATTATGTTATAAAATGAGTAAGATGTACGGGAACCCTTGTACCCGAAAGTATAAAGTCAAGCAAGTATGAGTAACGAAGGAGAAAACAAGTAATGATAAAATGGTAAAAATACCTAAGTGTGTATAAGAATGTGTACACAGGTACATAAGAGTTAGTTTGAGAGATTACTGAGATTTCGGGGACGAAATCCTGTAAGGGGGAAGGATTGTGACAACAGTGTCCCAAGAGGGACTGTAGATCAAAAGTAAGAGCGTTTTGGCCTTTGGTGTGGCCAAATAACGATGTTAAGGTCATTATGAGATAAGAAAAATATAACGATCAAAGCCTAAGAGTCAAAACGGAGCAAAGAGCGGAAAAAAGTGACACATTTAATGTCGGCGCCTCGCGACGCGACGGTGATGCTGGTCGCGACGCGATGGCTGTCACAAGATCCGGAAATCGCGCCGTAAATTGCGCAATCAGGCAATTATTCGAGCCGAGTCATCGCGACGCGAGCATCACTTTGGTCGCGACGCGAGGGATGACCAGAGGCCTATAAATGCGAGGTTAGAGCCCTCATTTCGACCCAGAACACCCACAAAACAGCTATACGTTATAGAAGAGAGTTCTAGTAAGAAAAATACGCTGAGGGATGATGGTTAGAAGCAAGGAGTCAGCGGAAGCTAGCGTTGAGGTGCTCGGGAGCTATCGGGAGACCGGAACGAGAACCGTGCCAGGACTCCGGGAAAGCACCAAACTCAGGTGAGTAATCTCTACCGTATCTCCCTAGTAGTTTTTAGGTGTTGAGCTATAGTTGAAAGAAATTATTGAAAGAAATACAGAGTAGTATAGTTATATGTGAGGAAAGTAGGTATGCTACAGACCCATTGACGAGTCTGGCCCATGAGAAGTAGTGTATCACAGGATGATACTAAGCAGTATAATTAATCAATAGTATAGTGTCCATGTGGAAGAATAATATATGACATACGATATAGAAAAAGATAATGTGTAGATACTGTGTGCCAGCTTCAAATGTTGCACCAGTATTGGTTTAATAAAATAAAGAGGATATGAATATCCCATAAAACAAGCATAGAATATCGTATAGACAGTACCAAATAATAAATTTGGTTTAGAATAATAGTATCGACAGATAACCCGGTGCGGAAACGGTAAACACTTATAACATAATAGTAACGAATGAGTAGCCGTATAATAAAAAATAAGCGGCATAATAGTAAAATACAGAACGGTATACGATACCGTAAGTAAGTAACGTTAGACAGTACAATAATGCTATAAATACCAGACAGTAGAAGGAAGTACAGAAAGACAGACAGTATGGTAACATTATAAGTTACCAAGTAATAGAAGAAAGTGCAGACAGTACGGTAACGTCATAAGTTACCAGACAGTAAAAGAAAATAGTAAAAGAGTAACATTATATGTTACCAGTTAGTAGAAGAAAGTGTAGTAAGAGTGTACGAGAGAAGTGAGTTCCGTCGGGTAATATGGTAGTTTCACAGTATGACGTACGAGAAAGGAAAGGATCGTATAACGGTCAAGTATAGTAAAATAAATCTGTGAAACGCGTGTGGCTATTTAGGCCATACTGTGATTCGATTACTCACTAAGCTTTATAGCTTACCCCTTTATTTATGTGGTTTTTGCAGGTATAGGTAACGCTCGGCTTGGATCATGGGACGATCCCTGGTGATATTATCTTGTAAAACTCAGGCTTTGGAGAGCCGGGTCGTTACAGTTTGCGTCGCTTGTCGGCGTAACTCTTTTGTCGGCTACGAGCTGTGAGAAGTCCTGGCACGAAAAGTGAGAATACCCAGACATATTTCCTTGATTTTTCATTCTTTTCCTCCAAACAAGTCCTGACACGAAAAGTGAGAATACCCAAACAAGTCCTGGCACGAAAAGTGAGAATACCCAGACATATCTGATATAATTTCATCAAGAACAAGGCTTAACAACGCCTAAAATACTTGATATCACTAGGCGTTGTCAAGCACCCCACACTTGTGCCTTGCTTGTCCCTAAGCAAGACAGTTTTTAACAAATTATAATAAAGACTCAAACAATTTTTGACTGTGTTCAGTTTCAAAGTTTATTGCTCTATGAGTTAGAGTGGAATAGTTTGCGAAAACATAATTGAATTGTTCTTTGGAATTCATGGCTTTCTACAGAACCCTTGATTACAAACTTTCTGTCCACAATGAAGTGTACTTACTCATTCAGATTCTAAAGGCCATTAAGGAATTGTCCATGACTTTCGATGTTGTCCGCGTAACGAGCTTTCAGAAATACCATCCCAGACCAGACGATCTTAGGTGGTAAGGTGCATAAGCCCCACCCATTTTAGACTTACCGGCTCGAATAACAAAGGCCACATATTGACATTTCTTTCCTAAATTCCAATCCTAAAACAGCTCAATCTTCTAAGCTCGTAAAACTCAACTTATTTGACTAACTAATAGCATGATCACAAATAAACAGTATTTCTTGAAAAATACCAGTGCTATCACAATCACAAACCATTCATTTCAAAATTGCAATTTATTAAAAATTTTGAAAAATATTGCTAAAAAATTGAAAATTGATCATTTCTGCAAAAATTTCAAAAAAAATTTCTCTTTCAACCGTCCACACCCCACACTTAAAACCATACAACGTCCCCGTTGTACAAAAAAAATTATTTCAAAACAAGGGAGAAAGAGTTACCCCTTTTGGACGATAGATTGCTCGGTTGGTGCTCAGTATTACAGGTATAATTGCGAAAAACGGATCCCTGATTTCGTATTCCGGAGTTGTAGCGCTACAGTGAACATGCCGGTGGTCGAGACAAGTGGAGGGGGCACGGTGACCCCACACTTGTCTGAGACAACTCCTTCTCATTTGGTATATCATGCATGACTCAACAAACAAATTAAAACAAACATGACAAATAGAATATACAAAGATACAGATATTGGTGCCATAAGTTTTGTACATATATCCAAAAAAAGTAAAAAAAAAAGAAAGAAAAAGTACATCAATCACCACCAGGTGGCCTAGAGGGTCCAGCCTCATGATCGTGGGCCCTGGCTGGGAATGGTCGGGGATGCTGGCCCTGAGTTGATGCAATCTGTAGAAGTACTTCCCCGATCCACTCAAGCTGGTCCTCGATCCTGGCAACCCTGGCTGCCAGGTCCTCCTGCTGTGGCTGTGGTGCTGGCTCGGCGGGTGCCTCCCGCCTCTGTCGTCACTGGCCCGGCTGTGCATATGCCGGCTGGGGGTCCTGGCGTGGCTCCGTCGGTGCTCGAATGAACTGCCCCGGACGCTGCTGCTCGATGAGCCTCATCCTCTCCAGAGTGCGTGCCGTAGTGCGAGACGGAGGCAGAGCGGTCAAAGAAGCGGCTACGGAAGCAGTAAGGATCTCGTATGAGCGGGCCAGGCGGGTGATGAAATACCCCCGGGCTAGCGGACTGCTGACTGAAGCTCCCGTCAAGTGGGTGGAGAGGGCGACTGCGAGGGCAAATAGACGGTGGAGGAATCTGGAGGGGTCCAGGAGAACCCAAAAATAGGTCATGTCGTCACCCGACACCTTCTCGCCCCCCTCCCGATGCATGATAGAGGTGGAGACAATACGGTGCATGAGGCGGTGGAGTGGGTCACGAAGGTGGCTCTCCCGGGAGGTCCCTGCCTCGTAAATGACGTTGGACAGCGGTGCCCAAACCTCCATGTTGGCAGCCCTGTCCGGCTGCCCCTAGGTTTAAGCCCAAAAGAACTGGGTGAAGTGGCGGTGCTGGAGGTCCGCCGGAGTGTATAAGCCGACTCGCCTCCCGAACTCGCGGAGGTTGCACTCCCTCTTCTCACCCCCGAAGCGAAATCGAACTATCCTAGACTGCGGGTCTGACGCCCGGGGTGCAAAATGGATAGTAGAAAGGAACTCTAGGAGGAGCTCTGTGTAGACCACGTCCTCATCCGTGGCCATAATCCTGTCCCAGCCACGGCATGTGAAGGATGCCTCCCCGAGGGTCCAGGTGCGATGTAAATATGGCTCAATCGCACCCTAGAGCCCTGCGTCTCTCAAAATGTCCCGGTCGATGACTGTCGCCTCAAGAACCCGGTGACTAGTCAGTGCGTCTCTCCGCGAGATGTACTCCGCGGAGCTAGCAAGTCCCTCAGGGAACTGGAGGACAGGGTGATCTAACCTGAACATCATCTGCAAAAAGGCACATAACCACAAAAGAATTTTTTTTCAAAATTAGTCCTTTTCTTCCCCACCGCACCGCGGCGCGGCTCAAGATAGAAGCGCATCGCGGCGAGCGGCTGTTGCAAAACCCCAATCCAAACTTGCGATTTAATCTGCTAAAACTCGATCCAATCATACCACAAGGTAGCTTAAGTGCCGACTAACTCATCTAGGGTCTCTATTTGGCAAAACAAACACCCTATGAGTTAGCATTGGCGATTCTAAGTTTTGAACTTTTCTAGACAAATCACTAAAATTAACTACCTAATTGCTAGTTTTAACAACTAATAGATAGTTAGAATAGCGTACCTTGGTAGTAGAAACAAAATGAGCAAGAAAAAATACGAGAGAAATTTGTCGATCAGAGCTCCGAGTCGTGTGAGGGTTGGTTGAGCCGCGTCTTACCTTAATATAGGAGAAAACCGACTGATCATTTCCCGCGTCGCGCATTTACTCTTTGCACGTCGCGCGTGTCACCAAATCAACCCCTGCGCATCGGGTTGGTTTACGACCCCGCGTCGCGTAATTCAAAAACCCACGGCGCGGTCTTCAAAATTTTAAAAACTTCTCACACAACCCCACACTTGTTTTAGACCACTAATACCTACAAAAGATCGATGTATTTTCCTAATTAAATTCTAAGAAATATAAAACCTAACCTATGACACGATGGGTTGCCTCCCAACAAGCGCTAAGTTTAACGTCTTCAGCCAGAAGTGATATTCTTATGCCGAATCTTCTTCTTCTTTTTGAACCCTTGATGACATCTGCTTGAATCCTGGCACGAAGTTGTTGGCCATCATAGACATGAGAGATGTAAGTTGAGTCATTCGATCACTCACACCGCTAATCCACTGTTGCTGAGATTCCAGGAGCTTAAAAACTTTTGCTTCTCGTTCTCTTGATTCCTTCTCATACTGCTGGTGTCTTACCTCCATTATTTCCATTATATCCAACAGCTGCTCCTTATCGATAGTGGACAACGGGTGGTTCTTAATGTCCTTTAAAACTTCTTCTTTTCCTCCTTCTCCCGTTCATGTCCAAATTTTTCCTTACTCTTGATCCCAGGCTCCATTAATATCCTTCTGTCCACTTGCTTGCCATTCCCTTCTGAAGGTAATGATACAGGATTTCCAAACATGTTCAGTCTTCTTTTCCTTGTCCCAAAGAAGATGTCCATGTCGCCTGTCTTGCAATCAATCACAGCACCGCCAGTAGCCAAGAATGGGCGTCCTAAAATAAGTGGAGGCGCGTCGTCCAAGCTTTCATATTCCATTACTAAGAAGTCTACGGGATAGAAGAAGTACCCAACCTTGACTATGACATTCGTCAGTTTTCCCCGAGATACCTTTGTTGATTGGTCAGCCAGCTGCAATACAACTTCTGCTGGCTCTATTTCTTCATTTTTGTACTTATCATACAGATATCCTGGCATTATATTGACACTTGCTCCTAAATCTAACAAGGTGTTCCGAATGACCACATCTCCTACAGTAGTAGTGATCAATGGTGATCCAGGATCCTTTTCCTTTTTGGGCAGTGTCCCCAACAATGCCTCACTTGCTTTCACAGTCAACCTCACAGTATTTGGTGTGGGCACTTTACTCTTCCCATTTCTTTCACACATTTCCTGAAGAATTCTGGTATCCTCAGGGGCATCCTTAAGCTCATCCCACAGAGGTTGGTTAATTAAAGTCCCCATTGGTTTGGGTGCTTCCTGCTTCTTTTTCCCTTTCCTATCCTTCTTTCTCTGCTTGATTCCTGCTATCGTCGATTGCTCCTCCTTCTGGACCTCTTTGTATATTTCTGGTTGAGTTTCCTTCTCAATAGGAATTCCTTCTTCCTTACCTTCCTCACTTCCTAGAACTTTCTCTTCTTTCTCCAGTTTCACTTCACTTCCTACTTCAAACAAATCTTCCAAAGTGACTTTTCGCCATCCAGATTCGACAGTGTTAACTTGCTCTATTCCTGGTCGCTGATTATGGGTTGGGTTGACCTCTGTAGCAATTGGCAATTTTCCACTGTCTCTCTTTTGCTGATCCTCAGCCATTAGTCCAATTTGTCGTTCCATGTTTGCAATGGCTTTTGCATTTGCTTGAGACTGTTGCTGCGTAGCAGTGACCATCTCGTACATCTTAGCAATCATTTCTTCTTGAGTCTCTGGGACGTTGTTGGTAACATTATTGGGCCCCCTGTTGTTGTTATTGCTACTATTTCCATTTGTATTTCCATTGTTGTTGTTGTTATTTGCAGGCTGATATGTTCTAGGCTGATTGGTCGATTGACTTTGGTAATTGTTCTGCCTAAAATTCTGCTGATGTCCTTGATTATATGGCCTGTAGGGTCGTCCATTATTATGCTGGCCTTCACCCTGGCCATAAACTTGATTCACCTCTTGAGTTTTAGGTCCTCCTTGATCTCCTTGTGATGGATTCTGTGGTCCATTCTGCAGCGTTGACATGAGCCTGTCAAACTTCTTATTCAGTTCATTAATTTCCTTCTTTACTTCCTTCTTCCAGTCAGCATCGGCTCCCACTGCTGCTGCCGTACCTACAGTCTTCCTGGTAGAAAAATAATCCTTGGAACCATTGCTTAATTGTTCCAAGAACTGCCAAGCTTCCTCTGGGTCCTGCCACATAAATGTCCCACTTGATGAGGCATTTATCATGGCGTGATGCGTCTCACTGACTCCTTCGAAGAATAACTTAACTAAATGCCACCTAGGAATTTCGTGATGCGGGCAGGATCGTAACAACTCCTTCAACCTATCAAAGGCTTCGTGGAAAGCTTCTCCTGGTTTTTGGAAGTCCTGAATAACCCTTCTAATTTCAGTTGTCTTACTTGCTAAATTCCTGTAGGAACTTTGCCTTGAGCTGATCCCATGTGGTAATGCTGTTCGATGGTAAAGATGTAAACCAGTATTTGGCCTTATCTTTCAGGGTGAATGGGAATAGTCTAAGCATGAAGATGTTCTTATTGGTGTTCCTAGGGTTATTAGCATTGGCAATCGCTAAAAATTCATATAGATGATTATATGGTTCGTCTTGCTTATATCCTCTAAACTCTGGCAATATTCCTAACAACTGAGGTCTTATTTCTACTTGAGAATCAATGTTATCAGGAATATAGATTGGCGATGAATCATCATATTCCCGTGGTTGGAAATGTGATGCAACCGATTGCCTTCTCGATTGTGCGAAATGTAAAGGTTGAGCAGGATTACCGTAAAGATGATCGTTATATTCCTACTGACCTGGTGGTTGTTGATATAGTGGTGCTCTTCTGGGAGGTCCCTGACCTCGGTTCCACTGTTGCTGTGGTGCTGGTGGCACCCATCCCTCGTCTTCCTCGTCATATCTCTCTTCTGTCTCTGGATAATGGTATTGTGGCTGAGGAGGTTGTTGATAGTGTATAGGTTGTGTAGGTTGGAATGTGGGTTGAGGTTTAAACAGAACTGGTTGTGGTTGAGAAAATGGTTGAAAGGTTGGTGTTTGCTGTCTAGAAACTGGGGTGCTATCACGGGTCGGCTCTCTCCAAGACATTGCAGAGGTAAATGGGTTGGTAGATTGTGGTTGTGAAACGGGTGTAAATGGTGGTACAGAAGGCGGAGTGCATGATGGTATGGGTGCAGGGGCTGAAACTACACCACCAGAAGCAGTGAAGTACTCGTGCTCCCGAACTGAAACTCTGACAGTGGGGGAATAGAAAACATCCTCGTTGCCTCTCCTGATGGTTCCTGGGCAACACTTACTGGACTACTACTAACCTGACTAAAACTCATGATATTTGAACGCCTACGAGCATGGATTTTGCGCGCAGTACGCTCAATCTCAGGATCAAAATGCAATGGGGATAATTGCTCACCCCTGCGGGTACGCATGCACTAGTGCAACACGCCCACAAAAATCAAAAACCAAAACTAACCAAATGAAATTTCCAAAAACAAGAAACAAGTTCCTACTAATCACCTAATCTAAGCTCACAGCTCCCCGGCAACGGTGCCAAAATTTGACACGCCTAGGTCGTCGTGCGGTCAAAAATAAAGAAAACCTAACACACACACACTAGTACAGTGGTAGTCAGGGTCGATCCGCAGGAGCTTCGTGGTTAGACCAGATGACAGATTACCAACTAGTAGTGTCACACTACAGTCGGAGGACCTGATTTCTAAGTTCTCAACTACCAACAAGCAATCACTAACTGAAGTCAAGCTAAGCATAAGCTAAACCAACTCAAACTAACCTAGTCACTTTCTGAAATCAGAAGTGCATCTCTGAATCAGAAGCAAACAAAGGCATCCAAACCAAACAAAGCATAACCAAACTAATAACTAGGGTTCTGACTGAACAGCTACTAGCTAGAGTTCAATGCCTAAAGCTAACCTAATTGGCTACTGATTTCAGCAAAGGAAATAGTCCCAAACAAGGTTAAAATAACATCCAAACACAAACATCCAAAACACCGAAAAACCGATATTAATTGTAACCAAATGATTTCATTAACCAAAAACCGAATCCAAACATCCAAACAGTAACTAATGATGCTAAAACAGAAACCTAAAGTGCTCAAAGTCAGTGGTTGTCACTCCCAAAGACTTTAGCTACAAATACTACTTGCTACTAAAAGGAAATTAAATTCAAAAACATAAAATACCAATTAAGATGTTGCTGGAACGAAATCCTGGAGTCAAAGAGCTTCAAGGTCGATTTTACACCCGGTCTTTGATAGGGTTTTCGGCTGGAAATGCCTCTATTTATAGTTGCAAATTTCTCGAGGCCGCGCCGCGCTTTTGTGGATTCTTCGGCGCGCGTACTTATCAGCTCCCGTTTCTTCGGCATTTGAATGTGGTACACTGCCTTAATCCCGCGTTGCGCGTTTCATAGATCTGCGGCGCGCGCACATATTTCCTTGATTTTTCATTCTTTTCCTCCAAACAAGTCCTGGAATGAAAAGTAAGAATACCCAGACATATCTGATATAATTTCATCAAGAACAAGGCTTAACAACGCCTAAAATACTTGATATCACTAGGCGTTGTCAATAAGTTTGGAAAAAAAATTTGTGTGAAAGTTTGGGGTGTTACATAGGGTTTTCCTTCGGTACCCCCTGTCTGATTTTCCTCTATGTCGACATTAGGGCTGTATTTATAGTTTTTCTACAGTCATAGAACGCGTCGTGTTGGCATGATGGATGCGGCGCATAGACCAGCAAATGCGCGTTTCATCATTATCCTCCCATGCATTGCATGGCTTATTGGTCGCGTCATGTTTTTGCTTGCTATAAAGTGCATTCTAAGCTTCTTTTACTCCAAAAGTGCCATAAATCTTAAAATAAATAAAATCAAACCATTAAGAACTATTTTTCCTAATTTCCAACCAAAATAAAGGTTATAGTAGTACCTTGATATCACATAAAATATATGTATATAAAATGCGATATCAAAATACCCCACAGTTGGACCTTGCTAGAAAAACAGTTACTATAACACCATTCCATTTGCTAGTAAGTACAAGAAATAATTACTAATATCAAAAATACTGACTAAAAACAAATACATAAATTATACCTACAATCATATAAATAACTATACACGGGTCCACTTTAACTATTCATGTTCCAAATATACCTCCTTCCCATGAGTAACAAGTCCTTAATGTGCTTGCCACTTTTTTTTACATGCCCTAGAAATACACCCTGTAAAGATTCCTTAGCTTAAAGTCTTATTGCCAAACTTCCAAATTTACTTTTGTAGCACAAATAAAATTTAAAAAACTTGCATATTGTTACAATAACACTTTTTTTAAATATATTTTTAGCTCAATATTGTATTGTTTTTTCTTATTATTTTGTGTTTTATTTCAGTAGCTTATGCATTCTTAAAAATTTATGTGCTAGATTTAAAAGACTTATGATGTACTGCTTAATACCAATATATTAGCATATTTTCCTTTTTTTTTTTCTTTCATGCCTTTGAAACTTGTGACTTTCTATGGAACTCTTTAAAAATTTTCAACTCGAGACGTACAAAGTCTACTCATTCAAATTACAAATACCACTAAGGGAATTCCATGACTTTCTTTAAAGATCATGTAATGAACATTCGACATAATCAATCCCAAGCCAGTTGGCCTTAGATGATTTAGTCTAGAACACCCTTTACGAGTCTACTCGTTCAAGCTTTAAAAGCCATAGACTGAACTCCCCTCCTAAGTTTCAATCATTTGGTACCACAATTCCATACTTGCTATTTCTTTTTAGCACTTATAATTAAACTTTTTTGAGATTTTTCTTGTTTCAGCGCATGTTAATTCATTCTAGAGGCTTTTTCCTCATTTCAGTCACAACATAAGACTCATTCACTTGAAATCTGAAGATCTGACTCAATATATTTTGCTAGGACTTAGTAATGCTTACAACTTAAATGATACTTTTTGAGAATATCATAAACTAAGAAGTTTTTAAGGGGTTTATTTCATCAACAATGCAAAACTTGTTGTAACTAACACACTAACTACCTGTTAACTTACATTTCAGAAATTTTTAAGGGGTTTATTTCATCAACAATGCAAAACTTGTTGTAACTAACACACTAACTACCTGTTAACTTACAGGTCAAACTTTTACATGGGACGATGAACAACCATAATTACTATATATGAAGCTAAATATAACCTAAGTTCTCATTTTCATACATTATCTCAGATATATCTATATTAATTGTTCAATTTTGGAAAAATGTTAAAGCAAAAATTTTAAATTTAGCCAAATAAACCTAAATGCTAATGTTGTGTGCTTTTTGACCCCCACCTACACTTTGTTGAAAAATACGATAACTGATCTCCACGAGTAAGGTTTTTAAGCCGATTACTGTGTGACAGATATGTATTTTGTCTATAATATGCGGAATAAATAAAAGTTGCGGAATAAATATAAAGCGGTAAAACTAAACTAGACAGTATTTAAATAGACAGAAAGCGGTAAATAAAGTAAATGTTAGGAGTTAGAGGTTAGATGTAATAAACGCCATTATCAACGATAAAGTGTTTTTACAATAAATAAAAAGGTTAGAAGTTAGAAGTTAGAAGTTAGATGTCTCGGTTAAATACAGTCCTCATATGTTTTCGTTGTCAAGGTTCAATTCGGATGTATTGGATATTTGGTACAGTTGATTTAAAACAGTTTAAATAAATCAATAACGACACAAATAATTTCAAAAGAACTTATCGATAGCTGATGAAGATGGCGTTTTCTTTGAAGCGTCGATTCTTGTTCTTTACGGTAGGATGAGGTTTGGTAGTTTTTGGTGTTTGGTGAAATGGGTTTTTGGTGTCGGTTTAATTGAGATGCACGGGGTTTTTGTGGTTTAGTTTTCGTGGTGTATGTATTTGGTAGTGGGTGTGTAGGTTTTGTAGTTTGGTATTCGGGTTGAGGTTGTTTAGAGGTTTGAAGTTTGGTGTCGGGTAAAGGTTTTGTTTGGTGTCGGGTAGAGGTTTTGTATGGTGTTGGGTACAGGTTTTGTTTGGTGTCGGGTAGAGTATGGGTGTAGCGGTTTTGTTTGGATGTGGATTTTCTTTGTTTAAAAAGAGTTTTTTTTTAGAGTTTTGGCAGGTTTTTTGCTCTTTGGACGTAGGGTAATATTGGTGCTTGAATGGGTATGGTGTGGTGTATGATTTTCTGCACCCGAATGGCAAGAGGTTTGCATCTTATTTATAGTAGCTGAACACAGCGTTCGCGTCGCGACCATATGGTCCGTCGCGTCGCGAAGAAGCGTGACCGTGTTGCTTTTGGTCGGCCACTGGTTAGTGCGTTGGGTTGGTAGTCTCGCGATTAGAGAGTTGGTATTGTCGCGTTGGAGGGGCTTCGCGTCGCGACCACCGTCTTCGTCGCGTCGCGATCGCTGTAGAAGTTTGGTCTTCTGCCTTGCTTCTCTTCACGTCGCGACCACTGCTTCTGTCGCGTCGTGATTGCTGTAGCTGGGTGACATTTTTGCATTTTAAGAATATTTTCTTTTTATCTCGTTCAATCTTGAATCCATGCAACCTGAAATACTGATAATATTTGTTAAAAAACATTTCGACTTATTTCAGTGATGGTCACATAAAAACATAAAAACATTATTCAACAATTTCCCCCTATGTGATCATTAATGAAATGAGGAGAAAAATGTTTGATTGAAAATTCTTGAGATTTGGATAAGACATTTATAAAACCATATCACTTGTTTTGAAAAAGTGTGACTAGATTTTACTTATGTTTTGAAAAAATATTTGTCAAGAATATTTGTTTCTGAATTAAAGTCTCGAGTTCGATTATCAAAAGATTTTTGTTTATGCATTTTCATAATATTCCTTAAGATTTTATAGCACTTATAAAGACGACAAGTGATCTTAATAGGTCGATTCAGATGAACTCTCATAGGTATAACTCACATTTGACTGAGGTGTTTGTTTGTTCTGGGTGCAGAACTGGTGTATAATCACTAAAGATGAGTGATATCTCTCAGTTTGAAGGTATTGACTTATGCTTAATATGGATTTATACCTATATACTTTAGTCACTTGGTCTTCATATTAGATAATCAATCACATAAGACTGGTTTCGGCATTACTCAGAGGGTTTCTTCATTCATGCCATTGATGTTCACTATCTCTCCGTCGGGAAATACATGTAGAGGGGTTTAGAAATATTCATAGTGCAGTTTGCAACTAAGAATATTCAATTATGAAGGCTACAGTATCCCGGTAAATCTTTGGTTTTGAGAATCTGTTTGTTTTGAAAATTTTGAGGGATGTCTGTCTTGATTGATTGTTGTTGTAAATCTTCTTTTTCTTTCTTTGGTGTAGTGTTCACCTTTGTTTTTATCTTCTCTTGATTTGTGCGAATACACATTGTGTAAAAGATATCTGATGTGGTTTACCAAATGTGATTTGTTGACAGTATTTGTTGGATGTGACTTTGTCGTTTCTTCATTTGTCAGATTTGTTATGCCAGATGATGAAGCTTTTCTTTGAAGTAGTTTGATTGAAGATAGGGATAGGTGATATAATAGACAGTTTGTCTAATATATAAAAAAAATGAATGTATCGTCCCTGGTCATTTTGATATCTAAGCAAAAATGAGACTAGCATCACGGTATAAGAGTATAAATCCTATAAGTCATAATGAAAACACCTTTGCTCATAGAAATGAATTTCACTTAGCAGTTAAAGACGAGGCACAAATTCTCACATGGGTTTGGTTTTCATCTGAATCTCCTGATCTTATGTCCCTTAATAGATAAAATCGTTATAATTGAAATAAATTCAAAGAGAATAGGAGAATGTACATAACGAAAATGTTTGAAATTTGAACCTTCTCTTTAAATAAGAATCAATATAACTGAGAACATTCATCGAGCATAAGTATCTGAAAATTTAGTCAAGAAGATGTTAATCACATGGTTTTATAAAAACTTTTAAAAGGATAAAACTTTATTCAATTTTTGTGATTTTTGATTATGTGGATGTTTTTGAAAAATTTGGTTATTTGAATGTTTTTGGTAAATTTTGGTTTGGGGGTCAGAATGGGGTAACGAGAGTTCCCCCATAAATGATGCACTGGGATCATTTTGGATAGGTAGATTGGGATTGTTTAAAGAGGAATTTGGTTTTGGTGGTTCTCCCATAAATGATGCATTGGGATCATTTGGACAGATGGATTGGGGTGTTTTAGGAGGGTTCTGGTTTTAGTGGTTCCCCCTCGACTGGATCCGCATCATTTTGGTTTGATTGTGAAGTTTCTGCATCGGAGGTAGTGTGGGTTTGAAGTCTTGTAGAAGGTTATGGTTTGTTGTCATATGCTTGGAATGGCCACTATCGATATACTATGTATCATCCTTGGGCTCTCCAGCACGAAGTACCTGCAATTAGACAGAAAGTTTAGGTAACCAAACCATGGTGGGTCCTGATTTATTAATGGTTTTTGGTGATTTGAAATTATTATGGTTTCTGTTAATTGGACGAAGTGGTTGAGGCTTGATTTGACTTATCAGATTTTCCCAATTTAAGATTTGTTTTTGAAAACCTGTCAGTTGAAATGGTCTTTGATTTTGTGAAAGGTATCCTATATGTGAAGATCCGTTTGATAACCTTTCTTTGTATCTGGGATTTTGATGATTTTGAAAAACATTATGATGATGGAATGGATTTTGGTGAAATGATGGTTTCTGAAAGTTCCTTGAGAGATTGAAGTTTATCTCTTGAAAGCAACTTTGAATTGGTTTTTGAAAAGGTTTTTGTTTTGGATTAAATGTTTGTTTTTGTGGTAAGGAGGCTGGTTTCAATGGTTTCTCTTGGGTTTGTTTGAAAACTTTGGGCTTGCCTTGTTCCTTTTGAAAAGCAATTTGTTTAGAAGTACTGCCTTTCTTGTAAAAGGAGTTTGCTCTATTCAAAAAGTTTTTAAGTTTGGAGTTTTGGTTGGTAATTTGGATTTGGTGGGTTGAAGACCTATTAGTGAAAGATCTTTTGGAAACAGTGAAATCAGTATCATCTGGGTTACAATTGATAACTGTTTCGTCGTCTGAATTTTTCTCGTTAACAGATGTGGATAGATCTGTTAGAGTTGATTCAGAGTTTTCACTGTTAGTCCTGGTTTCTTGTTTGGCTTGTTCGATTTCGAAGGATTCTCTTCCTAATCCAGGTCTGTAATTTGTATCGATTTTGCCAGATCCTAAGGATGTTGCTTTGATGAAAATATCATCACTTAGCTTTCTAGCAAGATTGATAGTATCCAGTTTTCCTTGAAATATTTGATTCTCGGATTCAAGAAGTTTGATTTGTTTTGAAGAATCATCTAGTTTTAGAATCAAACTAGTGTTTTTGTCAGTTAAATCTTGAATTTTTAGTTTTAACTGAAGGACTTCTATTTCTAAGGCATCTTTTATTTTAGATGGAAAAACAGATTGATTTTTTATTTCTAAGTCCCTTTTTTGTTTTAAAGCTTCATTTAATTGATCTAAGACGTGATTATATTCTTCTGATTTTCGTTTGACGTCTCTTTCAAGTTTGTCTCTAGTCATTGTTGATTCTCCAAATCTGAGTTGCAAGGTTTGTAATTCAGATTTGCAGATATCAGATTTGACTATTGTTTCATGATATAGTTTGAGATCAGCTTTCAAACTGTTCTCAATCTTAGTCATGTGGGACTCAAATGGTGTTTTTGAAAGACCGATTTCTGAGATCATAGACCATACCTGATCGATGACATATGGAGCTCTTGAGTAGGTTGTGGAAGACATTTTTGGGTTGTGTTTTTTTGAAAATTTTAAGATTTTAAATTTTTTTTTTAATTTTTTTTTTTTTGAAAGGATTTTGAACAAGTGATATTAAAATGAAATTTTTAAGGAAAACTTATTGGTTGGTTATAAAAACGCTACACAAATAAAGTTTTCGACAAAAATTTCAGACTAAATCACACGATCTCTGATACCAATTGTTGAAAAATACGATAACTGATCTCCACGAGTAAGGTTTTTAAGCCGATTACTGTGTGACAGATATGTATTTTGTCTATAATATGCGGAATAAATAAAAGTTGCGGAATAAATATAAAGCGGTAAAACTAAACTAGACAGTATTTAAATAGACAGAAAGCGGTAAATAAAGTAAATGTTAGGAGTTAGAGGTTAGATGTAATAAACGCCATTATCAACGATAAAGTGTTTTTACAATAAATAAAAAGGTTAGAAGTTAGAAGTTAGAAGTTAGATGTCTCGGTTAAATACAGTCCTCATATGTTTTCGTTGTCAAGGTTCAATTCGGATGTATTGGATATTTGGTACAGTTGATTTAAAACAGTTTAAATAAATCAATAACGACACAAATAATTTCAAAAGAACTTATCGATAGCTGATGAAGATGGCGTTTTCTTTGAAGCGTCGATTCTTGTTCTTTACGGTAGGATGAGGTTTGGTAGTTTTTGGTGTTTGGTGAAATGGGTTTTTGGTGTCGGTTTAATTGAGATGCACGGGGTTTTTGTGGTTTAGTTTTCGTGGTGTATGTATTTGGTAGTGGGTGTGTAGGTTTTGTAGTTTGGTATTCGGGTTGAGGTTGTTTAGAGGTTTGAAGTTTGGTGTCGGGTAAAGGTTTTGTTTGGTGTCGGGTAGAGGTTTTGTATGGTGTTGGGTAGAGGTTTTGTTTGGTGTCGGGTAGAGTATGGGTGTAGCGGTTTTGTTTGGATGTGGATTTTCTTTGTTTAAAAAGAGTTTTTTTTTTAGAGTTTTGGCAGGTTTTTTGCTCTTTGGACGTAGGGTAATATTGGTGCTTGAATGGGTATGGTGTGGTGTATGATTTTCTGCACCCGAATGGCAAGAGGTTTGCATCTTATTTATAGTAGCTGAACACAGCGTTCGCGTCGCGACCATATGGTCCGTCGCGTCGCGAAGAAGCGTGACCGTGTTGCTTTTGGTCGGCCACTGGTTAGTGCGTTGGGTTGGTAGTCTCGCGATCATGGAGTAGTTGGTGTCGCGTTGGAGCCTTCGCGTCGCGACCATGTACTCCGTCGAGTCGCGATCGCTGAAGCAATTTGGTCTTCTGTCTTTGCTCTTCTCTTCACGTCGCGACCACTATGTCTGTCGCGTCGTGATTGCTGTAGCAGTGTGATATTTTGTATTTTGCTCTTTGGTTTGTAGCGTTACTTCCTCAGGTTTGGATGTTTTCTCAAAGTTTCTCGGGTCTTGATTTATTCTTGTTTTTGATCTCGAATTCATGTAACCTGAAATACTGATAATATTTGTTAAAAAACATTTCGACTTATTTCAGTGATGGTCACATAAAAACATAAAAACATTATTCAACACACTTAATTTATATAATGTCCTCATTGTATGTGCAATTAAAAACAAAACAGGGGAGAAAAATGAACATACTCCATGAGGTATCGTATGGAGAAGGTTAAGGTTTGAGTGATCGTACAACCAAATGTGGATTTGCTGATGCTGCTGATAAGGTACTGTCTGGCCGAATGTCTAACACCTCAGTGAAAAAGTAGAAACATCAGATGATACTAGCTATGCAAAGGTGATAAGGCATAGTCGTACAATGTTGCTCAAGTATCGTGCTTAAGCAAAGGACGCTTCGCAATTTGTAGTGGTACACATTGCGTAATGTAGGCAGAAAGATGGTCAGTCACGAAACAGAGGAACACTGTGGCATGTGGATGTTGCATGGTATTTTCTTCAATGAAATGCAATGGGAAAGTGAGCATAAGTGTGGCACGTCATAGGTAAGGACTCATCATGTAATGTAATAAGAGATTCTTCCATGTCTTGATTCAAAGGATCCACACGGCACGTCAAAGGTGTGGACACGTCGTGTATGCCAATCAGAGGGGTTTCCATCGTGATTCAAAAGATCTACACATCACGTACGGGCCAGGTACACATCACATAAAGTTATCTGTGAAGCTTATTCTCGTTAAGTGCATTATAATAAACTTGTGTTGGCTGAACACTCGTCTCGGCTCTTTCTTTGAGCTCTACCTCTACTCGAATGATTCAGGATCCTGAGTTCCTCACTCCTTCTTTATGTGGGAATCACCCCACACTTGTATAATGCCAAGGCCTCTCCAAGCACAACTTGTTAGACAAATATCTTTACAACCAAAACCAGTATCACAAGAAACAAACAAAAACATAAAATAAAAATGTAAATAAGAAAGCAAGAAAAATAGAAAGTAATAACTAAATAAACTAACTATTTGAAATTGTTTCTTGGCAACGACGCCAAAAACTTGATTCGTGAAAATCAATCCCTTGACAAATGCCAAAAGCTTGAAACGTAAGATCTTGTTTTAAATTTATAAAACCGAATATCTCAACTACGGACTATTACACTAGGCAACAAACATAATCGTGTAGCAGTATAACTTTGGTAAGAACAAGTGTCGAACTTTTGGGGAACATGTATGAAACAAATTATCTTATTTGATTACTAGTTAAACTGAAAACAGAAAGTAAAAGGGGGGAATTTGAAGTACCTAAAACAAAAAACCAACAAAAGAAACAAAGACAAGATGATAATGGAAAACTGATTTGGACACAGATCTAAAGGTATTCTTATTTAAACTTGATTTTCCCTTCAATTATAATTGATTTCTATTAAGTGCAATAAATATTAATATAATGTTCCCTAATTCCTAAGTTGGTTAGTTTCCTTGGCCCGTTCACTAATCCTAATGACTCCCAGGACATCTAATCACAATGGTCATGTAGACTAGTCATCTATAATATTAGTTATTAAGTTTATATCATGTATATTTAAACATGTAACTAATCTCAATGGTCTTGATGATTAATAAATTGCACAAAATGGTCATATAATATAAGGCTTACACATTAAAGTTTATTTCTTTGTTACTCTAACCCTAGGATTTGTCAAGCTCAGTCATACCTATATAATGGTCATAATATAGTTATTATTCAAGTTACACAATTAGATTGGTCATCTAAACTATAATAACTCAGCAATAGACAGCAAAGATTCATTCTTTAATACATAAGGATCATAGATTAAACTAACATATTAAAGAAAACAACCATTAATAACCAAATATCAAGCAAATCATAAAATTAGGGTTTCATAAAAGCTAAATAAGAATAATGGGCGTAACCCCAAATATGGAACTAGAATACAGAAAAGAAACCATAAAGTATGCTAATTATAGAAAGTAAAGCTAACTAAACAATAACCTAATGATTTTGCTCCTAATCCTCCAAAATTCTGCTCCATATCAGCCTTCTAGATACCTAACTGCCTTTTGGACTCTCAAAAGGTTGACTTTAGGGTTTTTCTTCGGTTCCCCTTGTTCAATCCTCCTCTAAGTCGACATTAGGGCTGTATTTATAGTTTTTTTGCCGATATAGAAAATGCGGTGATGGCATGATTGATGCGACACGTTGATTAGAAAACACATGTTTCATTGTTAACCTCCGATGCGTCACGTGGCTTCTTGGACGCGTCACGTTTTCCTTACAGAAGGTGCATTTTCAGTTCATTTTGTTCCAAAAGTGTCATAAATCCTTAAATAAATATATTCAAACCATTAAGTACCACTTTTCCTAATTTCCAACCAAAATACAGCTTATAGTACCCTTGATATCACATAAAATATACGTATATAAAAGACGATATAACCCAAAAAGATCCCAAAAAATCTTATAGGATCTTGGGATTAAAACCCAAAAATTTGGTTTTTTTATTATTTCTCATGGTGAATGTGTTGTAGCTTCAATCCTATATAGAGACTTAGGTCAGATGATGAATCATCGATGAAAAATCATCGAGCTCGTCATAATTAGTGTGGTTTTTGAGTTCACAAAGACACATGGAAGGGACGGTCTATGGAGGTTCTTGTTCATCAAGGTGAAATTGTTTTTGTTTTCGAATTTGTAACTTGTAACGAGTTTAGATTGTGAATTGTAATGGATTAATAGTGAACGGGATAGTCTATGGAAGTTAGATGGCAATTGGTGGTGTAACCGGTGGTAGAGGAGGCAGTGTGGCTTTATTGGTGTCGCCAGAGCATGGTGAGGGTGAGGGTGAGAGTGGACTCAATTGATTAAAAAATTATATAATAAATAAGTTAAATAAATAATAAATAAGGGTATTATAATCATTTTAAGTCTGATGGGGATGAAATTTGTAACAGAAAATCCGAATAGAAAAATTGGGACTAAATACATAGATTATCCTACACCATAAAGAGATTCATGTAATTTACTTTAGAATATAAGACTAAAATATATTAATAAACAGAAAATAAAGATAAACAATATATTTGTAATAGATAGTTAGAAAACTTTTAAACTCAAATCATTTATTTAATTTATTTAGTTAAATATTAATCAAACTATAAATAAATTATAGTAAAACAATTTTATTATATAATAACAATATAAATATGTATTTACTTATTAGAAGGGGCTTAGTTGGAAAAATTTATAAAAAAAAAAGCCTCAGGAGCTCCTCAATAATTTATCTTAAATAATTTTTTTAAAAAAAACTAATTTATAAAATAGGTTATTAGTTATTTTAGTCGTCTCACTGAACATTATTTTTTAATATTCTTAATCGTGACATATATTTTAGATGAATAAAAGGATAAATATGAATAATGCAAAACTAATACTTGTATAATAGTAAGTGGGGATAATGTCAATATTTTTAACGAGTATCCACATTTCGATAATTTGTCAGAAAGTTTTTGTCGGTAGATAAAGATATTATAGGGTCGTCTTAAAAAAACCGATTGTAAGCATTGATTGGATTGCTAATCAATCAACCAAATCAATTTTTAGTTTTCTACTTATATTTAAAATAAAATCTAAAAATACGATTGTGAAGCTGTCTTATAAAAAAGAGTTACTTTCTTTGGTTTAGCGGTTTCAAATGTCTCCGAAAATTCCAAATCGTCTAGAAAATCATGAAAATTACCGCATCTAGGCACTTTTGTGACGAATATTGAAAGTCGTGAGGATTACCACATCCGTCAAATATGTCTTTTATATTAGGGTTCATAAATTTATGGGAAATCCATTATAGATAAAATTACCCACGGAATTTAACGTATGGGTAATTTTCGTGGACATTGTGTATCATCACCGCTAAGATTACATGGAGTGGTGGCCAATGGCCAACGAATGGCCAATGAGTTTTTGTGGGCCAGACCATGGTTGGCAGGCGTTGGCCATTTTGTAGGCAGTGGTGGCCAATGGCCAAGGAGATGATAAAACGAGTGCCATTGAATGAAAAATGCTGTTTTTATGGCCGTTGGCATCTCGCCAAGGGGATGGCGATTGTGGTTGGCGAGTGGGATGACGAGAGGAGGTGGAGTGGTGTTGGCGAGAAGAGGCCACTCGCCAAGAGGCTTGGCGACCTCTTACTCCCTGTAGCCTAAGTGTCACTCAAGGCCAGGTGGAATGTGAGCACCACGCTCATATGATATCTTAATTAGATCCTTAATGTGACATAGTCTCAAACGATAAAATAGGTTGTCATGCGCAGTAAAAATAAAATATCAATAAATAATATCGGTTTAATAACATAAAAACCGTTGTAGTTTAGTCAAAATTACAATTTAATCATTATATTTCTTTCTTTTTTTCCCATAAAAACCATTTATACTTTCAAAGAATTCCACATTTACCACTATTCGTTTTATTTTATAACTTTTAAGAAATTATTTTTATCGAAAATTTTTGTGAAAAGTTCCATATTGACATTTAAAACAAATATTGAAACTCAATTGCAGCGAAAATGATATATAGAGTTGTCTACATGTGATTTTTGTCTTCGTAAATGAAGCTCTTCGTCCACGTTGTGAATGCATTGGGTTAAGTAAATCCACTAAATTTTGAATGCGACGAGGGAGTCGGCAACATACAATCATGATTTTTATTTGTTATAGTGGTCGCAATTGATTTTTTTGAAAATATAAGTGGTTTTTACGAATTTTTTTGAAAGTATAAGTAGTTTTTTTAGAAAAAACAAATATAGTGCTTAAACCGGATTTTGGCTAAAATACAATGATTTTTATGTTATTAGCCCAATAATGTACTACGTTCAATTTGTTATAAAAATTGACAGATTTCAAACCGAATGAAGCATAAATTCTATTTTTGTCAACATAGTTTCTTCGTATTTATTGAAAACAGATAGTGTTAGCATACATATTTTCATTTCATTGAGAAAGAAAAATCATTGGTTAAATAACAACAATAAAATAAAATGAAAATATGGCCAAATTTAAATTAATTGCATTGTAAGAGGCCCGAATACGTCAATATAATGATACTTTCCACCATCATCTTGATATCCTAGTTGCTGATTTACAAAACATATTCGAAAATTATCATCCAAATGATGATCATCTTCCCTCCAAAAGCTCCCAAATCCAAACTCGCCCTTTTTACACATATCCTCCAACACCTTCTCAACTTCTTCCATGCAACCATGCAACTCCTCCCACCTGAAACCCTCCATGGCAGCCCTACGTGGCGGCCGTGGCTGCTGCCGCCCTATAACAGCCGCTGCACAACGAGCCACCTTCCTTCGTATTCCAAACTTCCTCTTCACGTATTCCTTTATTTTTCTAAAAACTTTGCTAGGGAGTTTTAGCAAGAGAAACACGAGCATCTGCAAGATCAAGAATTGACAGCAACATGATAACACAAAACAATCAGCACCAATCATGTGCCAATCTTGGCGTTCCATGGGCTGGCTGAGACGAAGAGAGAGAAAGAAGAAAGAGAGAGAGTAAGAGGGGTAGTTATGGAAATCATCTCTTTGTAATGGAAGAATAATGAGTTGCTTATTGTGTTGGAAGGACTTAAAATGGGAAGGTGTAAAGCAATGAGATAGATGAGGCTGCAAAGGTAATGCCTAATGACTTCCTATGCACTCCTTGAGCATGTGGTATGTGGAGAGTGCCCCACAAGAAAAACATATAATTACTTAATTAGATGTGAGTTGTCGCTCGTTAATGGTCACATTTTTGGTTTACTTTTGAAGCCAAATTTATGGTCGACCACCTTTCAAGGAACATGATGTATTTTAGGTTTTGTTTGGTTGTCTTTGGCGGACGTTTATATATATTTAGTTATCGAATTATATAAACGCATAAACTCGATATGATATTTTTCACAATTTAGGAAATCGTTCTTTTACTAATTCTTAGATATATTTTGGACTTTCAAAAATTAAGATGTACCTGCGAGTGATATATGTTTAATTTTTGTTATGAAAAAATGCAACTCTCTTTATATTAAAAAGTAACAATGAATCACAACTTTGAATTGAACAAGAAAATTAAGAAGAAACTAGAACAAGATTGCCCAATTGGATTGATCTTTTATTCACTTCTCTGTCGTAGTCCAGAAACAGAAATGAGTATAAACCTGAATTTTGAAAGTGAAAGTAAAAAATGAACTCTTCTGCGTTTCGTTGGTGTTAGTCAAACATAGAAATCATTTTGACAACTTTAGTCCATCACTTCCAGACATTTAATATTAGGTCCTTGGACTTTATATTTGGAGTCAAAAATATTCCTCCGAGCTCAACTTTTACTCCGAAGTTAAGTCCAACCACTCTTCCAAACCTAAAACGCATCCTGAGGTATAATCAAAAGAATGCCTTACGGAGCTCAACTTGAATATTTGGATATACAGTCCAAGTTGATTGCCTTTCGAGTCGGACTTGAGTTTTTCATACTCAAACATATACTGGGAAAGTGACTCAACTCCTCCTTGATCTCCACTCCATAACTCGCCACGCCTAGCAAATTGTTACTCTTGCTTTGGTGAAAGCTCCAACCCTACTATGGACTTGTGAACCCGGTACATGCGATCCTTCCATTGATCCATAAACCCAAATGGATGAACACTGAAGTTTACTTCATGTAGATCACAATGAAGAAACTCTAATTTCACATTCGAAATCTCCATTTTACAATAAGTAACCATGTTAGAAACTTCTAATTAGAGGATGTCACACTATGGGAAGAATGTTATTTTTGTAGGTGGCTCCATCACTTAGCTAAAACCATAAGCCATGAATCATCTCTTGATTCGTGTTGCTATGATTCTCAGTAAACTCATCCCTGCCTTGAAGAGCAACTTCTTGTTTTTATGAGATAATTCAATCTTCTTTATCATTGCTCCTATCCAAATACCCGCCACCTTCAATACAATTTCCTTCCAATAGGTGGTTGTTACACTCGTACTATTATAATTCTTTGCCACTTCTAATGTATGGGAATGCATGTCCTCGTATTTGTAACACACACTAGCCTAACTTGCCTCTTAAAAGAACCATGGGGCAATAAAGAACAACACAGGTTGGCTCCACCTTGAGGTACATATACAACCTCAAAAACTTCCTATTTAGAGACTCATAACGAGTTTTTATTCCCACAATCGAGGGACTCTATTTTCTATGGTTAAAGGAAACATACCATGATTGGGAATCGACTATTGCCTATTGGGGTGAAACTTCTACGGTTGTGGGAAGTCTTATGGAAAGTGGCATTTCTATAAAAAAAACCATCATTGTGGGAAGATTTCCGACAATTGGAAAAATCTTATGGTTTTGTGTTTCCATCTGTCTTCATTTTTTCCATTTTGAGCAATATACTTTTAGTTCTCATCACTGTTTGGTTTAACTTCAAACCTATCAAAATCCACATATTTAAGAGCATCCTCCACATTATCGGGAACACTTTAGCAGACCATATGGCTCTCGTTGAAAGTACAATATCATATCAAAATAACTCGCCCCTTAGATGGACACCAAACCCGATACCTTCTTACACCGTATTTATATCCAAAAAATACCCCTTTCTTTGCAGGAGGTTCCAACTTCCCTTCATTAGCGTGGTAATAGGAAATGGCACCGGAGAATTTAGGACCTATATAATTAGCTGGTTTCCTAGACTGTACTTCAAGTGTACACTTAATGGCCATTGTCAGTGAACGGTTGACCAAAGAAGATGTCATTTTGATTGCCTCGGTCCAATAGCACCAACCCAACTCAAAGTTTGAGACCAAACACCTAACCCCCTCAAGACGTTTATGGATTATTCTCTCAGCATCCCTACTTTTTGTAAAATGTGTGTTGAACAATCTTGTGTCTTTTAGATTGTTTTCCTTAAAACACTCATCAAACTCATTTGAAAAAAAAATTGTAGTACATTGTCCGTCCTTAGTCGCTCGACTCTTTGGCCATTTCATCTTCTACCAAAATCTCTCAACCTTGATATTTCTCAAAGACTTCACCCTTACTTTTCATCATGAAAACCCAATACATTCTCGAGTAGTCATATACATTATAAAGAAAAGACCTCACACCTCCTAAATATTGCACCTGCGAGGGACCCCATCAGTTCTTATGTTAATCAAGGATTCCCTTCGTTTGATAACTGGCTTTAGAGAAAACAAGTTGATTTTGATCCCTATACGCACAATGTTCGTATAACTCTAACTTTGCTAGTTTATGATTGCATAAAAGAATCATATTACTCAAAAGTACCATGCCTTTTCCCCTATGTGTCCTAATCTCATTTGCTAAAGTCTTCTCATCTCTGAGTTAGCCTCCTCAGAATGAAAAACCACTACCAAGCTTATGACAACCTCACCCTTTAGAATATATAAAGTTGAGTTACTAACTCTTTCAAAACTACCAAGGTCATTTCTAATACATTTATGAACCCATTTTTACCCATATACTTTAACCCTTCTGATTCCAAAGTACCTAGTGAAATTAAGTTTTTTAAGCTTAGGGTCATTTTTTACCTTCATGAGTGTCCTTAGAATTTTTTAATGCATCCACATGTTGATTAGCCTTATGCATTCCCCTTGCTCATATCTTCATTTCCCATGAGAATGTTGCGCCTATCAATCATTTGATGTGTAGCAAACCATGCCTGATTCGAGCACATATGATAAGGGCACTCTAAATCAAGTACCCCAAGAGTTGGTCATTTCATGATTAAAATCAACCACTATGAGAACCAAATCTTTTTCCTAATTGGTGTAGTCATTTGCCACATACATGTTGAACCCCTTTTCTTTATTCTTACAACAATGTCGTTTTTAATATCTAATATTTCTACACTTGTGGCAACCATCTCACGTTTAGGATTTTTACCCTAAGATCTAGATCTATCCCTTCTTTGTTTTCCCTATCCTCTTTCGGACCTTTACATGCCTTGTCCTTCACCCTATAAAATACTTAATCCGACTGATCGGTCCTCCAAAACAACACTAATGCCCGACGCCTTAATTTATAGGAATGAAAACTCGATTATATGACATCCCCATTTTTCAAACGGGTTTTGAAATTTTCATTGTACTTTTAAAACCATTCTTTTTCTCATAAAAACTTTGCAACAAAAAAAATCATAGATTATTTAAAACATTATAAACCACCAAATGTTTAAAATTAAAAAATTGCAATGGATGTCTCATATAACCATCATAAGGCAAGTTATAGCATAAGTTCAAATCACATGCCCAAATACTAGTGTCTCCAAAAACACTCGACAAATCATGTATCTCTACATGCCAACGTCCCTAAGTTTGCTACTTGCGACACACATAAAATATAATACGTCAGGCTTCCTAGTCTGGCGTATTATATATACAAATAGTATAAAAAACAACAAAACATTATAAATATTAACAAATGAGAAAATCATCAATATGATAATGCACATAATTCCCACCTCGGTCCTTTCTCATCTCAACACAGTAAACCTGAACAACAATGACTACACATCTTTGGGGATTCCACCACAAGTGTCAAGTGCTATTTGCCTATGTCATTCTATGAGTCTCTTCCCTCTTGTGTATGGCATCACCATAACTTCGTTATTTTCCGAAGGTATCTCAAATATTTTGAACCTTCAACTCTTTTTCCTATCCCATGCTTCAAATTTTTTACCACTTCTTCGAATACTTTTTTTCTCAACCACATGACTTCGACGCTTACTCTTGTGTTCTTCGCCGATTATTCAACACATTCATCGAATATTTTTTCTTTCTTAACGCTATATCTTCGAGTCTTCTTGTCTGCTTTGATTTTCACCTTATTTTTTTAATTTCCATTTTATGCATTGCTTCAGATATTATGTCTCAGTTTATATGTTCGATTATTTACGACATTATTCGAAGGATTTTTGGACAAATCTTCATGATCATACCGATGTTTAATATTTGTTTCTATTTCAAGATTTTTTTTACGACGGTAGTTGAAAAGTACAAACACAATACCAACTTCAAACTCAACAGACATATAAAAAATTCAAAATTCGATAAATTTCAAATTTCTTGAATTTTTCTGGTTCGAGCTTAATGATTTATTCACCTTGTGAAGGGGGACATCAATGATGTTTTAACTATATTCTCTTACTCGATTTGAAGGTTATTTGATCTTATTGTAGCTTTGATCAAATAACGAGGGAGAATTTGCGTATGAGCATTCGCGTTTAAAAATAGCTCCCACTAGTTGTATTTATACTAGAAATATCATAAATTCAAATTTCAATCTAATGTGTTACAAAAAGTTAGCTTCAAAACACACTAATATCTTGAAACTAATGCAACTTTCGGGTTATAGGAATCCAAACAGAATAAACTAAAAGTATCGGGATTTTTCTTAAAAAGAAAATACAATCAAAAAAAAAAAAAGACGCGTTTTTTCTTATCAGTTTAGTTTCTTTGCCAATCTTGAATTTCTCCTGGCAATGATTTCAGCAGCCCAACTCTTGCCTATTTCGGTTTGAAATTTCCCTGAAGTACAACCATCAATGCATATCATACAACCATAAACACCTAACGATACTTTAACATTCAATTTCGATTTTCTTTTGTAAAAAATTAAAAATAAAAAATCTTACCAGCTGTCGAGAGGAAAAACTCATCCAAAACTCTATCATGTTCTGCAATAAATTTAATGGCAGAATCTCAGAATGAAATTAAAATAAAAAGATAGGTTTTTGGTATTTGTTATTTTCTGATAATTTTTTTTTTTTATAATTTTGTTCTTTTGTTTTTTTGACCTAAACATACCTGTTTCATATTCAAGTGCTTGCAGAATCATTTCAACCTGGTGAATAAAACAATAAATGTTTATTATACCAATAATATATATTTGGAAAAAGATAATCTTGTAACTGATAAATTACATACTTTGTCAAAATCTTTTACAAGATTAGCCTCAAGGGAAGCATTATCCTCATATTCTCTCCAAAGTTCTTGAATTTCATCAGCTGTAATTTGTAAAGAAGCATAAATGGTGGATAAAAGAATGACAACGCGTCTATAATTACCAAAATACCGAAATTACCCCTCATTCCACCACCAAGAACATTGCACATTTCATTTAAAGCCGCTTGCTCAAGTCTACTTTTTTCTACTTTAGGTACTCCATCAGACGGTGTTATATCTCCCACAATAGCTATAAAAGTAAGATTATATATTTATGATTTTATATTTTTATGTTTTAGTCCATAAATATTGGGAGTTAAGAAAATTAATAGTGTACCTTCTGCAATGTCATGCACGATTGCAATCTTGATACACCTATTGAAGTTTACACAGAAAAGGGTTAGTGAAAAACAATATTTTGATCAATGATTAGTGGAAATATTGAAATTAGAAGTTAGCAAAATGTAAGTAAAATAAACCTTTCCCTGTTGATACCAGGAAGATCACCAACAATTAAAGCCATTAATGCCATGCGATACATATGATCAGCAATGGATTCAGGACCTTTAATTCCATGATTGACCCACCCCTTCCGTTTTGTGGTCTACAATGTATTGAGAAATTGTATAAGTTTCATAGAAGTTAGATACATTGCAAGGAGCATGCACATATGAAATGTTTCTTCAACAGATTTAAGGGAATTTTCGAAAATGTGATGGAAGGTTGCGATATACATAGATATAATCAAATCTTCAAAAGGATCATATGTAGTTCACTGACTTCCCCTCGATCATTTCACCCAAATTAAAGTAAGAATTGGGGCCGATTTCAAAGAAATTAATCAGCATGAAATCGATCAATGCACAGGATGATAAAAGTTTAATAGCTAATGTTAGGTAAAACCTACGCTAAAATCAACTATTTAAGTGGAACGGCGGTAATGATTTACATGGATATAAATGCAATTGTGCCGAACATGTACCTTAAGGCTATGGCACAAGGTGAGGAAATCGATGCTGGAAGAGGAAGAAGACGTTGTTTCGGTAACATCAGAATTCACCGCCGATCTTTTCGGTCCAAATTTGGGGATTTGACATCGAACAGATCGCAATTTACGATCATGAGACCCAAAGGGTTTGAACAAACATGGACGATGAAGGCGCTGAGGGTTATTGAGACAAGGGTGAAGTGTATGCGGAGAAGACGAGGAGGGAGAAGAGAGATTAGCTGCTGCCATTGATGAATAATTTTGGCAAGATCTTTATTAAAGCTGGTGGGTTTCTTGGAATATGATGAATATGCCTTTATTGTGGCGAAAGGTGCAGCAGAAAGAAAGGGGGAGATTGGAAATCGAAATATTTTGGTAATATATCGCCGTTAGTGTGTTTAACGGCGAGAAAATATAGGGGAAACATAGGTGGCGTTTGGTTCGTAGAAAGTTTTTGAAGGAATTGGAATCTGTCAAGGAATTGGAATCTATCAGGAATTGGAATCCAATTCCATATTCTGTTTGGTTGGCTGGAAATGGAATTTGAATCTAATTCCATTTTCTGTTTGGTTGTCAGGAAATGGAATTGGAATCCATGTAAATGACAAATTTGCCCTTATTGTGTTTTGCATAATATTTACTTTTTATATAACTTGTTGCTAGTGGTGAATGGTAGCGGTGGGTGGTGGTGGTGGCGGTGGCATGTGGTGCTGGTGGCGGTGGGTGACGGTGGTTGGTGGTGGCGATGGGTGACGGTGGTTGGTGGTGGTGGTAGGTGGTGGTGGTGATGGTGGCGGTGGCATGTGGTGGCGGTGGGTGACGGTGGTTGGTGGTGGCAGTATGTGGTGGTGATGGTAGTGGTGGTGGTGGTGGTGGGTAGCGATGGTGGTGGCGGCGGTGGTGGTGGTGGTGGCGGTGGCATGTGGTGGTGGTGGCGGTGGGTGACGGTGGTTGGTGGTGGCGGTAGGTGGTGGCGGTGATGGTGGCGGTGGCATGTGGTGGCGGTGGGTGACGGTGGTTGGTGGTGGCGGTAGGTGGTGGTGATGGTGGCGGTGGCATGTGGTGGCGGTGGGTGACGGTGGTTGGTGGTAGCGGTAGGTGGTGGTGGTGGTGGTGATGGTGGTGGTGGTGGTGGATGGCGGTGGGTAGTGGTGGTGGTGGTGGTGTGGCGATGGTGGTGGCGGCGGTGGGTGGCGATGGTGGTGGCGGCGGTGGGTGGTGGTGGTGGCGGCGATGGGTGGTGGGTGGTGGTGGTGGGTGCGTGGGGGTGGTGGCGGTGGTGGTGGGTGGTGGTAGAGGGTTTCAATTTGTGAGGTAATGGAAGGGGTATAATGGTAATCTTGCACATTCCCTCCTCCAAGGGAATTAATTCCTTCCATCCACTGAAGGAATTCATTCCTTCCATTTCAAAGGAATTGGAATCCAATTCCTTCATAAAAAACTTGAACCAAACGCAGGAATTCGAAGGAATTGGATTCCAATTCCCTCGAATTCCAACGAACCAAACAGCCCCATAGGGGTCAAGTTTGTTTTTATTTCTTTTTGTTTTGGGCCAAGGTTAGGGCTGTTATTAAACAAAATTTTTCATTGATTGATATAATGGGTTATATAAATAAAGGTTCAAATTGGCCTAACTATACATCATAGATATACATAATACATTAGCATCCTTACGGTTTTAATTGGTGGATTGGTTCGAATGTTTAAACTGGCACTACGTTCATGGCAAAAAGATTGAAGTAGACTCTTGGTAAATATGTATGCATATTGAGAGTTGAAGGGAACGTGAAGAACTCGAACCTGGCCTAAAGCAAGTTGGTCGCAAACAAAATGAATGTATGTTTGAAGTTTGATCTCTCTCTCACGGAGGAAGTGTTTAGAGCTAGCAAGGAACAATGATAGTGACCCAAATGTAGTAAATGATATTAATTAAGAAGGTGATGTTTTCTCAAGCTCTATAGAATGTCAATATTGTCTTTAAAAACACATTTCTCTAACTATATAAGTAAAAAACAAGGTGCTCAAATCAAGGTTTATAATAAATAGAATAGTTTTTGGGATAATTATTTGGAAGGGTAACGAACTTATTAAATTGTTCACATTTGGTCACTGAACTTATTTTTGTGCTTGATTTACCCATGAACTTTTTTAAACTGGTCACATCATATTCGTATGATCGATGATAGAATATTTATGCTGATTTTGCATTCTACATGGCATCCTTGAAGACTTGAAAGGGTAATAAACTTCTAAAATACATTTGGTCGTTGGACTTACTTTTGTGCTTGATGTTGAAAGTTTGGAGCCTAATCTGAACCGGAGGAAGAACCAAGACAACCGAAGTGGAACAGTTGTCTGAAGCAACCAAAAAAACAGAGGCGAGTCGAAGCTAGGTGCTGTTAAGATGTGCATCTTAGACAAGTCTCCATACCTTCAGTCTAGTCGGAGTTCTTCGTTCCGGTCAAATCAACAATGGCGGATCAGAAATAAGAAGGAGGTGATCCTTCAGAAGATCAACGGGAGGTTGAAACGAAGGCATGAAGATCAGCAAGACTAAGGCAACATTGCCTTGTCTGGATCTGAATCCATGTCTAGTGCTGTGATCAGAAGGTGTCTAATCATTCGAACCGAGAAATGTCAAACCTTGTCCGGATAAGGAAACATATCCTCAAGATGGACATGCAGGAAGACATTCAAGATTGACAGCAAAAGTCAGTTGGTGACAGACTAGTTACCAGACGAAGGCATGTGCAAAGAAAGAGCTAAGTTCAAACCAAGGAGTTGTGTCCGAAGGAAAGCTTCATCAGTATCTCTTACGGACAGGTGTTCACATTGACATCTGTAGCTTGGGCTATGGTCACAGTGGTGAACATGTCATCAGCATGAGAATATGAGATAGCAGTGTCCTCCGACCAAATCGAAGTTCAGACGGAAGAGTTCTTGAAGGAAGAGTTAACCCTTGTACGAAGTATAGTTCGACAGAAGTTACAGAAGCATAAGTTGGACAGTTATAGTCTCATTTGAATGGAAGATCTCAACCAAAGACCAATAAGGAGTTCTTCAACCGAATACGAGGCCTTGGTTGGACTCAGTATTGGTATTGTCACATCTCCTATCAGAAGATTCTTGGGAACACACAAAGTACAGTACTTGTGTCAGAGGCAGCGTGGGGAGCATGTTGTTGTCATCTTTATCAGACTATAAAGTGACAATATGCAGGGCTAGTTTGTCCTTTTGCTCTTTCCTGCTCAAAGACTTGCGTGTTCAGTCTTCCATATCCTGCTATTAATACATCTCATTGACAATTCATTGTAACATGTTAAACATATCATAGATATGAGTGTAGTCATAGTTTCTCTCTTGTAAATCATTGAAGTTTATCAATGAAGTTTCTCTCGTTTCTCACTGTGGACATATCACAACTCGATGTTGGGCCAACCACTTATATCCTTGTGTTTTCATTCTTAGTCCTTATTTTTCATTACCCACTAGTCTTGATAGTCGTGGAACATTTGTCAAAGTACTTGGTTGTATTCGTTGGTGCTCTTCCGCTGTGTGTGCCCAACAAACTGGTATCAGAGCTTCATGGTTGAAGCTGTGAGGTCCAAGATCGACAAAAATGAGTTCATGACTTTGACTATTGGGTTATGGAGACGTAAGGTTGAACCTGCCAAATCTGCTGCACCTGTCCATGGTTTATTCAACCTGGGGTGAAAGCAGTGGTGGAGGAAGAACCAAGTTGAAGAGAGAACAGATCCAGAGGCAGGCCTAACATCACATGTAATATGGAGAGAGAATTGTCGTTACAGTGCTACGTGCTCTAGATACCAACCGGGAACGGACGGAGAGAGATGGGAGCAGGAGTCACATGTGTCAACGACATAAAAGTGAGATTGACTACATCTCAAGAAGCGATGATGGAGAAAGAATTGTCATTACAGTGCTCCGTACTTTAGATACCAATGCTGTTAATGTGTGCATCTCAGACAAGTCTCTAGACCTTCAGTCTAGTGTGAGTCTTTCGCTCCGGTCAGATCAGGAATAAGAAGGATGTGATCCTTCAGAAGATCAGTCAGAGGTTGAAACGAAGGCATGAAGATTAGCAAGACTAAGGCAGCCTTGCCTTGTCCGGATCTGAAGCCATGTCTAGTGCTGTGATTCGAAGGTGTCTAATCATTCGAACTAAGAAAGGTCAAACCTCGTCCGGATAAAGAGACATGTCCTCATCATGGACATGCAGGAAGACATTCAAGATTGACAGCAGAAGTTAGTTGGTGACAGACTTGTTACCAGACGAAGGCATGTGATAAAGAAAGAGCTAAGTTCGGACCAATGAGTTGTGTCCGATGGAAAGCTTCATCAGTATCTCTTGCAGACAGATGTTCACAATGACATTAGTAGCTTGGGCTATGGTCACAGTGGTGAACATGTTATCAGCAGGAGAAGATGAGATAGCAGTGTCCCTGGCCAAAGCGATGTTCACAATGACATTCGTAGCTTGGGCTAGTTTGCCTTTTTTTCTCTTACCTGCCCAAATACTTGCGTGTTCAGCCTTCCATGTCCCGCTATTAATACATCTCATTGACAACTCATTGTAACATGTTAAACATATCATAAATATGAGTGTAGTCATAGTTTCTCTCTTGTAAATCATTGAAGTTTATCAATGAAGTTTCTCTCGTTTCTTACAGTGGACGTAGCCCAACTCGATGTTGGGTCAACCACTTTATATCCTTGTGTTTTTCATTCTCACTCCTTGTTTTTCATTACCCACTAGCCTTGAAAGTCGAGGAACGTTTGTCGAAGTACTTGGCCGTATTCGTTGGTGCCCTTCCGCTGTGTGTTCTCAAGACTTGATTTACCTATAAACCTTTTAAAATTGTTCACATTATACCATTACGACCGGTGATAGGAGGTTTATGTTGATTTGGCATCCTACGTGGCATCGGACCCAGGTAGGCAATTATTGGTGTGCGATAACTCACATGTAAGTCCACTTGGTCCAATTTTTTTGTTTAATATGAAACTAAAATTTTTGTTTCACAATTTGATTTCTATTTTGAAGAAAATATGTTGATACTGGAAGTGACCGGATCCAAATGTAGTGCACTTACATGTGTGTTATCGCACACCAAGAATCACCTACCTGAATTTTTTTTCTGTGGCTTAGTTTCGATTGCGTGAAGGAAAACCACAATCACAAGGATTATGGTAATCTCAATAGAAGACGTACGAACTTGAGAAAAGGCTCAAGATGAGGAAGACTTTTCAAAGATTGAACCACCGTTCCTTGTATATTAGTACACAAAAAGGAACCCCGAAGACCATTGACCCTCCTATCACCAGTCATAGGGGTATAATGTAAACAATTTAAAAGTTCATGAGTAAATCACATACAAAATTAAGTACTGTGACCAAATATGAATAATTTTAGAAGTTCGTTACTCTTCCAAGTCTTCTAAGATGCCACGTAGGATGCCAAATCACCATAAAGGTATAATATGAACAATTTTAATTTTTTCATGGGTAAATCAAACACAAAAATAATTTCAGTAACCAAATATGAACAATTTTAAAAGTTCGTTACCTTTCCAAGTCATTATCCCATAGTTTTTCTATACAAAGTAAAAGAATGGGATTATAGTAGTTCAAGATGAATATGAACGCAACATGGTGTTTAGAGACCGTATTTAATGAGGTATGTAGATAATTAGATCAACATTAATAACGAGTGTATAAAAATGGCATGTTATGTATGTGGTCTAATATTCAATATAGATTGAAATAAGTTATATTTGGTGAAGAGTGCTTTTAGTTTCTATGGGAAATAATAATAATGAGTTATATATATATATATATATATATATATATATATATATATATATATATATATATATATATATATATATATATATATATATATATATATGAATAATGAGATCAACATTAATAACTATACTAAGGCCACCCTTCAACATCGTTGAGAAAAGTTTGGATGATTCTAGTTTGACTATATTCTCACATTGTGTGGAACATTAGACAGAATGAATCACTTTTAAATAAGAGAAACATGACTGATATGATATAAGTTGTATGAATATACTCCAGAACTTTCATAACCATTTGTAGAAACAACATAAAAGAGATAAGTCAATATTCTATGAAAATAAAGTGTTGCTAAAACTATTGAATATACTTGAGTTATAATTAGAGACAAATGGTTGTGTTTCCTTAAAACACTTGCATTTGAGGACTAAAATTTGGAGAAAGACAACACTATTTTATTTGTGATATTTGAGGTGAATTAAATTGTGTGAAGTTAGTGGTTCCTGAAAGGTTCGATTAGGTGAAATCACAAATACTTAACCTAAGACCATGAATTTATTCTCACATGATATTGTTGATGGCATTAGGGCTAATCACATTAAGATGGAGAGACCATTTGTTTAAGAATTTTCTATTTGGGTATTCAATTATTACGCAGTCATATTTTTCTATCAAGATGGATTAATATACGGGGTTCAATTTTCATCGAAGGCTAATATGCTTTGTATTATCATGTTTAATTAATGAAACAAC
This sequence comes from Cichorium intybus, assembly GCA_023525715.1. Lineage (NCBI taxonomy): Eukaryota > Viridiplantae > Streptophyta > Magnoliopsida > Asterales > Asteraceae > Cichorium > Cichorium intybus. The sequence goes on along the minus strand of CM042010.1, from coordinate 27,602,937 downwards.
TATGGGCTTTTTCTAAATTTATATAGTTAGTTGTAACTATGGGATTGGTCATGAAGTACGACTAAATAAAGGTTGGTGACATACATGAGATGGATGCATCTTAGTGGAAGATCCAGATTCACATGTATTTATAGTCGATAAATACTAGATTGACCCATTATAAGATTTCACTTCATGGATTCATTGTCTGAGTGAATCTTGAATATCGTTTTTTATTCTTCATGTCCTTTGAGTTGATGTATTTGTAGAATTCTGAATGGACACGGTGTTATGTCCTAATGTACACCAAACACTACCCTGAAACATGACAATAATAAAGGTCGCACTTAGATAGTACATGAGACTCAAGATGGACACAGATAGTGCAATATATGATTCGTTCATCTAAACCATTAGAGTTTGGTATCAGTTGGGCCCTAGATGAGTGAATAAGTTTACGCATGAGGCCACGCCCAGATAAATCAGATTGACATTATTCATTAGTAAATCTAGAAACGATGTGCAAAGAAAGTTATATTTTGATCCAAGAATAGAGCTCCATAGATATAAGAATGAAGAAATATATAGACAATAATCATTAGATTAACTAAATGGATGTTTTGTGAGGGACAAGCTACCTAATTAATTGTGTGATTATTAACGACATCCAATGTGGGGACCATGAGTGATATATATATATATATATATATATATATATATATATATATATATATATATATATATATATATATATATATATATATATATATATATATATATATATATATATATATATATATATATATATATATATATATATATATATATATATATATCCTATCCTAATAAATAAGTAACTCAAAGCCACATGTCATCACCACATTCATTTTGCCACATGTCATTTTCTTATAATTTTAAATTTCTTAAAAAAATTAATTGGTTTGAAACATTTTTAACTCCTTAATGATTGATTTAATTATCATTCAACTTCAAAATTAATTGTTATCATTTAATTTCAAAATTTATTGTTTTCAATATCATATTATTTTTAATGAGTAGAATGATTTGGGAGACAATAAAGAGACAATTGATGTCATAAAATTTTGAAGAACGATTTCAATCATAAT